>JACEEZ010006540.1:257500-262500 GCA_016584305.1 Chionoecetes opilio
CGTCCTTGAACATGTTTTTTTTGATCTTATAATATACTCTCTTAGCGTGCACACACACACACACACACACCCACACACACACACACACACACACCACACAAACACCACACACACACACACCACACATACACATTACACATACCACACACACACACACATCGCGATGGTCAGGTTGATGGCGTACTGTTCTCCTATTTGTGGGGTAAGGCGGTTCGAATCCTCCGCGCTCCGGGGATTTTCAAATGACGAACTCGTGGCAGTACTGTCCCCTTGAGAAAGGGGATGGGGTGTGTGGGTGGGTGATGGGACGTTGTCAGCATGCCCAAAAAAAAAAGTCCGGTAAAAATGGTTCCAAGCTCGCACTGAGAGGGTGAAAACTGGCCGATCGGCGAGCCAGCTCACTGTGGACAAGACCATGGCGTGAATAACACAATATATTTTGTCTTGATCATGACATTACAGGGACTTTTTTCTTCATAGGCCCAGGCCTTTGAAACGTGGCCACCGAGATGACAAGGCTGATAGATCGCCCGTGCGACGTCACATCATGAGGATCCCGCGCGCTCGACCCGCTCCGCTCCCCCGTAAGGTTTACTTTCTCCCAGTTCACGCTATTATTTATGTCGTTAATCTGAATCCCTGTCATTAGATCAAAATGATCACATTCAATAATGGGGGGGGGGCGGCGGATGGAGGGGTGATGGGTGAGAGGTGGTGGTGGTTAGAGGATGGTGGTGGTGTTGTGGTGGTGGTGGTGTGGTGGTGGGGTGGTGTGGTGGTGTGGTTGTGGTAGAGGTGGTGTGGTGGTGGTGGTGGTCCCTGTGGTGGTGGGTTGTGGCGTAGAGGTCGGTGGTGGTGGTGGTGGTGGTGGTTGGGGGGGGTGGCTTGTGGTGGTGTGGTGTATTGTTGTTGTTGTGGTGGTGGTGGTGGGGGTGGGGGTGGTTGTGGTGGTGGTTGATGGTGGTGGTGGTGGTGGTGGTTGTGGTGATGGTGGTTGTGGGTAGAGGTGGGTGGTGGTGGTGGTGGTGGTCTTTCAAGATGAAGTATACACGAATTATAACCATCGCATAGATTTCAAGAAAAGCCTTGACAGTGTGAAAAGATAAGCCCCTAATTGACATGCCTAAAAAAGTTAGGAGACATCCACACATATTGACGTCATAAGTGGACATATACCTAAATGACAAGACCATCCTGTATCGAAAACAATGAGATCATAACAAACATGGTGTCACCAGCGGAATAAGGGCAGGCTGCAATGGTTCAAACATCCACTGTTCTTAAATGATAACATATATCATCATCCTACACCTGAACCAAAAAATATGCGGAGATGAAAGATGAGATATGCGTGGAGAAATGACGGGTGTTAGGCAGCTCAGGGGGAAGTGATGGGTGAGCAAAAAGTGGAATGAGGGGCAACTGAAACAGGACAGGGAAAAGCAGGCGTGTAGCAGCTACCCAGCAAGAGCAATGTGAAAAAGACTCGAGCAACAGTGAGTGAAGAAAGAGCTAGAACGACCAAAAGGAATAACAAACTGGGTTAGGAGGACATAAACAACGAAAGAACACGCGACAACAATGAAACAATGTTTGCCATAGAGAAGGAGACAAAAGAATGGAAAGCAGAAATACGGCGAATATTGAAAAAAAAAGACGACACAGGAGACTGACAGAAAAAGACAAAACCACAACAGAAAAGAAAATGAGACCTTGGAATGGAGAAAAGGAGAAAGCCACAGACAAAGGGGTGATAAGAAGGAGAAGCAAGACACTGAAAACCGAAAATAAACTACAAGCGAAAAAGAAAACACCCGTCGGCGGGGAAAACACCACCAGCAGAATCTCAGGCACGAAAGGGACACTGGACTGCTAGGAAACTGGGCTAGAAACACTCCTAGGACAGTTGCGAGGAATATAAAGACATGAAGGACAACACTTCTTTAAACTTCTACAAGGGACAATTTCAGCATGGACAATAGCTAAAAAACTACAACCACTTTTTTATCCTAGCATGAACAGATGCAAATGTGCAAGAAACAAACTTTGTTACTGATGTGGTAAAATAGGAAACAGCAAGCAACATGATGTAGCAAGCAAGAAAGCCAAGACATTTAACAAGAGCATCACAAGATAGCACAAAACGGGATGATCAAGCAACAAACCACCAAACACTTCAAGAATCAGAAAAAATCACGGATACTAAGGTGTTACCCTCACACTTCATCGACAATATCTAGATGGATACAATGGATAATTATGTAAAGTGTAATACTTTTATATCACCATTCTTTCAGAGGCTGCTGGGCACCGTGGAGAAGGTTTGGGTTCCTGATTTTGTGCGGAATGTTGTCAATGCGCAAAATCCGTAGACCCCTCCATATTTCACTGCGTTTACAGCATAACTGCTGCCCTAAAGCATGTTACAGAGTACTCTGAGATAATAGTATTTTTATTGAGTAGTTAGATGCACTGGTATTTCAGACCAAAAGATATTTGAACCTGAAACTTACACCTGAAAAGGCTTTACTTCTGACGTGAATATTTTAATCTTGATGAGTAACTATTATTACTTGAAGTGCTCTCATGGAAAGCTAGGGCCTCTCTCTATGTTGCTTGTACATGTATCAGGGCAGCAGTTAAGTCGTTAAAACCGTGAAATAAGAGAGATGAATGGAGGGGTCTACAGGATTTGCGCTGACATATTTCGGCGAGCGAAACACCACATTCGTGAAAACCACATTCTCCACGAGTGCCAGCTGCTAATCCTTCATTAGTTCCAAAAACATAGTCAGCCAAACAGCATGATCCCACTAGCTAGACGGACGGTGAATTATGAACGTAAAACAACACAAATGATAATTCTCAAAATATTAGTAAATTTTTTGTGACATGAGGCATCCTTCATTTTTAATGCCTACAAAAACATTCGTTTTTGTATGCTTATAAGTAGCTAGATATGCTTAGATTACCGTCTCACTCTTTCCATTATTAGCTAATAAAGCTACTAACAAAGACTACAAAGATCTCAACCTGCTATGGCCGTCTGGTGAAAATTGTCCCGTTTGATTGATCTGAGCCACTGGATGGCAAGCACCTTGTTCTTGGAAAGAGAATATACTCACTTGGGGCCTTTTCTGGAGTTTACCATGAATTGGGCACACAGCACAAGGGACGGCATCTGCTTGGTAACTTGGAAAAAAATGCTCTGCCGTAACAAAAGCAAAAATGATACTAAAGACACCACCTACACACCGCCCTGACCGCTTCGTATGTAGGACAAAAAGACTGAGCCGTGGCCACGTTGGAGCTGCGCGGGTCTCCTCATGCTGTGATTCACAGCCTTTCACAGGCGAGGTAACGGCCTTGTCTCTCGGTGGTCTCCCGCTTTGACCGGCTGTCCTGTACATAAAAACACAAACAAAAGGAAAACCAAAATACATACTAGCAGGCAGTCTTATTGTCTATTTCTCATACACCTCATTCATTTCAAAAACTCTTTCAGTGTCTCAATCATCCGTCCCCTTGTCTCACCGCACATTCCCAGCAGCAATAACATCCATTCTCTCCCTGTCCTTTCAACCACCTCATTCATTTCACATCCCATATCAGTCAAAACCACACACATCATTTCCATTCTCTCCCCGTTATACTTCTCACATTCTAGTATCACATGTTCCACTGTTTCATCCTTACTAATGTCACACATCTGGAACACTTTGCTGCGGGACTGCATTCACATCCATACACTGTGTCCTGGCTTGGAAGAGAAGGTCGCCACCCAGGTTTCCATCATAAACACTATCATACGCTGGGGCCTCTTTCTCCTTATTCCATTCTAGTGTTTTCTTTTGCTCCATCTCATTCTTCTACTTACTCAGTCCCACGTATTTCACTACTCTATCGTTCTTCTTTCTCCACTTTCTCACATCCAACTCAAGGCCTTCTTCGTCACTGTTCATCATCTTCCATTCAACAACATTCAGTCATCCATTTATCAGTTGATACAGCCACCAAAATCGCAATCCACTTCTATCTACAATTTTTTGTCATCGCTTCCCCCATTTACTGCTGCATTCACTCCACAAGTAAACTTTTCGTGCCAATCTTGTGTCCTTCATTCGTTCCAAACTGACCTTATACGTAAGAGTCGCTGTTATATGTCTCTCCCTAAATGTACTACATCCCATGTCACCTCTGAAACCTTCAATCGCAGCATACCTAGGTGCATTCAGTGCCATTCTTGCTACTCTATTTTGTCCCACTTCCAATTTCTCTATTTCACTCTCATTCCACGCAATCACAGCCATACCATACATAAGAACATAAGAAAATAAGGAACCTACAAGAGGCCGCGAGGCCTACACGTGGTCGTTCCTGTCACCTAACACTACCTACATCCACCTTTCATCCCCATCCATGAACCTATCCAGCCCCTCTTTAAAGCTCCCTAATGACTCAGCACTAACTATTTGTCTACTGAGACCATTCCATTAATTCACCACCCTATTTATGAACCAGTTTTTCCGTATTTCCTTTCTAAATCTACGCTTTTCCAGCTTGAATCCGTTACTTCTTGTTCTACCCTGGTTAAAAGCCGTAAGAACTTTTCCTACCTCTCCTTTATTAAATCCCTTTATCCACTTAAGAACTTCTATCAGATCACCCCTTACTCTGCGTCTCTCGAGTGAGTGTAATTTTAATAACTTCAATCTCTTCTCATAACTAAAGTTACGCATCCCTTGTATCATTTTGGTCATCCTTCTCTGCACTGTTTCTAACAAGGCCATCCTGTAATATGGAGACCAAAACTGAACCGCATAGTCAGTCTAGGTGAGGCCTGACTAGAGCCAGATAAAGCTTTAGAATAACTTCCGCACTTCTACTTTTAACACTTTTAGTAATTAATCCTAATACTCTATTAGCTCTATTTCTGGCCTCAATACATTGTTTCCTAGGTCGGAGGTCTGGGCTCACCCTCACTCCAAGATCTTTTTCAC
>JACEEZ010006540.1:267500-282500 GCA_016584305.1 Chionoecetes opilio
ATGGGTTTATAAATCAAGAAAAAAGTAAAAGAAAGGGGAAAAAGGTAAACAAAGTAAAAAATGAAAAAAATTACGAAAAACAGAGTGTATGTGTTGAAGCGATGTATGCTTTACCATGAATCTGTCCTACGGTGCATACCCTTAGGGTATATACACATTACCTTCCTGATTTATAACTTTACCGTGTATATATGCATCCCCATATGTATTCTTGTTTGTTAGTGGTAGTGGTGATGTTGATTGTTGAGAAGAAAAACAGTTACACCGACATTATTTTTAGGAATGAGAAGGGTCCTCGAAAGAATAAGTTTTCAAGAGTTAGGCCTACCAGAAGACCATATAACACTGCTGGAGATACAGTATAGGCTAGTTACCTTCCCCCCCCAATCCCCAGTGCATCCCCCCCGTCCCCGACTAGGTAATGTGGCAAGATTTTTTCTTAGTATGTGGTAAGTAGATAAACTTATTTTTATTGTGTTAGTGTATAATAAGAGTTCTTCATATGAGAGCCACGGAAGAAAAATGAAGGAAAAAATGTGTGAGGTATACTAGAAAATAGAGAAAGAAGATAAGAAGAAAGGAAGGAAAGAGAGGAAGGGTAATACTCGTAAAAGTCCCCATCAAGCTTTTCTTCTTTTCGTTTCCTCACCATTCATCTTATACCTCGCATTTTTTTCACTGCGTTCCCTACTCAATCATTTTTCTTCCTTCTTCTTTCCCATTTTTTTCGCCTTTCCTTTTCCTTCAAATATTTAACCTTGCCTATACCTCTTTCCCACATTTTGATTACTATTATCTTGTCTATCCCTTCCTTCTTTTATTCTTAGCTCATACTTTATGTATATTGTTTTCCTCTCGGTTTCATTTTCACCTTATCCCCTTCTCTCCTCCAGTATCTTCCTCCCTCCCATTCCTTTCTTTCGTCCACCACTTTTTATATTTCCTATCATATCTTCCGGATTTTACTTTCCCACGTTGAACATCTCTATGATCCTCCCCCCCTCAGCCGTTACCTTTCATCCTTGCCCCCTGATTCCTTCACTCTTATCTCTCCTCCTCCTTATACCTCCCCCCGTTTCTTACTCCTTATTTCTCTTCCTGTCTTACCTGCTCTTCTTGCCTTCAGACCAAGAGCCATTTGCCACCTGTCAGCTTTTAGGGCTCAGACGCTATACTTGAAGTGACACAGATTGCTCCACGAAAAAGAAGGGGAAAAGAACGAACCAACAAGGGGATAGAAACTATGTGTGTGGAGCGAGAGGTAGATGGTGCATGGGTCGGAGTGCATAAAAGAGATTCCATGTGTTGTAGTTTTGTGTCTGTTGTGGAAAAGGGTGGACTTACATGTATGAGAGAGAGAGAGAGAGAGAGAGAGAGAGAGAGAGAGAGAGAGAGAGAGAGAGAGAGAGAGAGAGAGAGAGAGAGAGAGAGAGAGAGAGAGAGAGAGAGAGAGAGAGAGAGAGAGAGAGAGAGAGAGAGAGAGAGAGAGAGAGAGAGAGAGAGAGAGGAGAGAGAGAGAGAGAGAGAGAGGAGAGAGAGAGAGAGAGAGAGAGAGAGAGAGAGGAGAGAGAGAGAGAGAGAGAGAGAGAGAGAGAGAGAGAGAGAGAGAGAGAGCAACAGAGCAACAGAGCAACCACTGGTAAGGGGTGTATCTACATGGAAGAGGGAAATATTCAATATTGGAAAGCGAGTGCTGGAAAAAAAACCCAGGAAGTACATGAGGGGATTATAAGTGAATGGTGTGTAAAGGTATATGGGATTTGGGGTGAGTGCCATGTTGGCGAGGTTTTTTTTAAAGATCATAGCGGCTAGGGATGGAGAGATGAAGGAGAGTTGTAAAGAAAATACAAAGTTGAAATTGAAGCTGTGGTTGAGGTGAAGGGGATGAAGGGTTGATACGCATTGATACAACTATATATTGGATATTAAGACTGTCGAGAGAAAAGTGGTATTAGGATTGGAGGATCTGGAAGAAGGAGGAATACATAGGAAGAACAAATACCAGATGACTTATTTGTATATAACGTGGGTATCTGCTGAACTACATACTACTAACTATCAAACACCATGTAAGAGAACATTTGTAAAATGATACTATGCCCCTAAACATGGTAGAACGATGGAAGTTACAAGATGAAGAATGAGAGGGTATGAGAAGTATGCTAACTAATACACTAACGCTAATCAAATCCGGGGAATGATAATAATATAATTGATAGGGCTATATCAAAAGCCATTTACTTTACAGTACGCGTCTAGTCTGTTTTTTAATGTAGTTATTGTGCTGGCTTCAACAACATTTGCTGGTAATTTTGTCCACCGATTAACAATTCTGACATTGAAATAAATCTTTCTGAGATCTGTGGTGAAACGTTGATCATTTAGTTTAAAACCGTTTTATCTTGTTGCCACTTGAGAAGAAACCTTCAATACGTTCTCTTGATTAATGACATCAAATCCTTTAAGGATCTTAAAAGTTTCTATCAAGTCCCCACGGATTCTTCGATTCTTTAAGGAAAACCTATTAAGTTTTTGCAGCCTCTCTTCATAAGATGAATTTCGCAGAGATGGAATTCGTATCGTCGCCTTTCTTTAAACTGATTCTAATTTGGCTTCATCTTTTACGATGAAGTTTTTTAAGATGACTAGAACTGAACGGCATTTTCTAAGTGCAGCCTAACCAAAAATGTGTATAAGCGTGTCATTACTTTCGGAGATTTATGTTCCAAGTTGCGTTTATTGAATCCCAAGATCATATTCGCCTTTTTTTACCAGCAGTTAAGCAATACATACTAGTCTTAAGATCACTACTAATGATGACACCTAAATCCTTTTCTTGCTGTACTTTATTTAACGACTTATTCCGCATCTGATAGTTATATTTGAGGTTATTGTTACCTTTATGCATTACTTTACATATACCGGAATTGGATTTTAATAGCTATTTATCGCTCCAATCCGATAGTTTGTCTAGATCACGTTATATAAGTTCACAGTCTTCTCTAGTATATGACAGAATATATATAGTATAGGAGGAGACAATAAGAAGAGGAAGAGGTAGAGGAGCAGTCTGCTTAGCGAAGGAAAAATCAACGAAGCGAAAATAATTCAACATATTATTATTTAAACTGAAAAATGACTTCAGGTTTCAAGAGGTTAAATCTCAAATAATTTAAAGGAATTATTGTCTGTCTTGTGAAGTGCAGCGGTTTGCCATCTGTGTGTGTGTGTATGTGTGTGTGTGTGTGTGGTGTGTGTGTGGTGTGTGTGTGGTGTGTGTGTGCATGTGTATGTATGTATGTGTGCATGTGTATGTATGTATGTGTGTGTGCATGTGTATGTATGTATGTATGTATGTATGTATGTATGTATGTATGTATGTATGTGTGTGTGTGTGTGTGTGTGTGTGTGTGTGCGCGTGTGCGTGTGCGTGTGCGTGTGCGTGTGCGTGTGCGTGTGCGTGTGCGTGTGCGTGTGCGTGTGCGTGTGCGTGTGCGTGTGCGTGTGCGTGTGCGTGTGTTCGCAAAGGTGGAATAGCTGAAAAAAAATGCATTTTCTCTTTCCCGATGTCTTGAAATTCTGCGGAGAAAAGAGGAAGGTTAGTAGGCTCGGAGATTCAATATGAAAATAAGACACATTGACGA
This sequence comes from Chionoecetes opilio, assembly GCA_016584305.1. Lineage (NCBI taxonomy): Eukaryota > Metazoa > Arthropoda > Malacostraca > Decapoda > Majidae > Chionoecetes > Chionoecetes opilio. Next base: position 271,145 of record JACEEZ010006540.1, read on the forward strand.
GGAGGATCGAGTGTGCCAGGAAGGAGGAGGAGACGTAAGAATAGGAAGAGGAGGAATAATAACTATAAGACAAAAAGTAGGCTGAGGAGGAGGTGATGGTGTTGGTGAAGGAGGGCTATAGGAGGAAGCAGGGGGGGAGGGTTATTATAAGTGTTGTAAGTGGAGCAGTTTCTCCAGGAGGGGGGGGGGGGGCGAGCAGGAGGGTCATGTGGTGCAGAAGGGAGCTGAATGGGACAGGTTCGTGGAGTCCTTGATTGAGGGAGAGTGGGCTATGAAGAGAGAGATAACACGTACAGTACATGTGAGGAAAGGAAGGAATGAAGGAGGGAGAGGACAAGGGAAGATTTTGGAAGGGAAACTACAAAAAGAATATCACAGCCATATTGAGGAAGGCTCGTGACAATTTTTTTGACACACACACACACACACACACACACACACACACACACACATACACACACACACACACACACACACACACACACACACACGCGCGCGCTCTCACACACACACACACACACACACACACACACACACACACACACACACACACACACACACACACACACACTTTCTGTTCTGTTCGTATTCTGGTCTGTAGGCCAAGACAAACACTAAAGTCCTTTTCCCATGTACTTATGAATGCAGTGATATATAGTTAGTGATGTGGTACAGTATATCCTGGCGTGGGTGCTCGAAGCACTGGGAGGTGTGAGGTGCCTGGATGCCGAACTGCTACTCCTGCACTTGACTACCGTGATACCAAAGGTTGCCTCGCATTCACGCCCAAGCATACTAGGAGGGCCAGATACTTACGTTACACTCTATTTACTAGGGGGCAGCACTTTCTCGTGAAACAAGCTGGAATAAAAAAACAAGTTCATTCACTCTTCTCTTTCACGCAACTATCATACAACACACACACACACACACACACACACACACACACACACACACACACACACACACACACACACATACACACACACACACACACACACACACATACACACACGCACACACACATACACACACATACACACCCCCACATTAAACACATACACACACACACACACACACACACACACACACACACACACACACACACACACACACACATACACACATACACATACTTATATATATATATATTTTCCAAAACACTTACCTCAGCTTTACCCTCTAGACGCCATCGAAATATGTATTGCCTCCCTGTCAGTCGCTTCGCCCATTTACATATTTACATACGAGTAGATGACAGCATTGTGAACCGCTTCGTCAGTCACGGCAGCGGAACTTCTTGAGAGCTCATCTAGTTATATAAGGGACCGCGCTGTACGAAAAAGAGAGAAAGAGAGAGAGAGAGAGAGAGAGAGTAATAATAATAATAATAATAAAGTTTATTTCCACCGGCAGTGGTTATTCGTTACATGCAATTATTTTCAAGATAATAGCTACATAAATTAAATTACACAGTTTTGCATTAAAACATTAAAAATTAAAAATTATAAAATTGTAAAATAGAAAAATAATCGATATTAAAATATATATACAAAATATGCTAATAAAAAGTAAAGGAATAAAAGCATTATTAAAAGAAAACAAATATATAAGTAAAATCATTATAAAAGGTACATATAGTTCTACCTAAGAATGTACTATATACATTAAAAGAAAACGTTCTATACTAAAATTCATTTCCATCCCGAAGTACAAGTTTGAGTTTAGTTTTGAAAGACTGTAGGGTGTTAGCATCTTTAACTAGCGACGGGAGGCTGTTCCATAACTTGGGGCCCCTTACAGAGAGAGATCTGGCCCCCATGTCTGTGTTGGTCTTAGGGACGCTACAGGTGATCTCGCTGTCTGGTGGTGCTACCAGTAACGTCCCCTACAGTTGGAAAAGTCAGATTAGGATATAGATGGTCATATACTTGAACATAGTGACCCCTGTGTCGTGAGTTATTTGGTCTTTAACATTCAGCCATTGTAGTTCTTTCAAAATTGGAGTCACGTGATCGTACTTCCTGGCTTTACCATCTACTACTTTTGCTGCAAAATTCTGTAGTTTTTGAACATTGTTTAGGAGAGTTGTGTTTGCTGTGCCCCATATTACATTGCAATAATTAATAATGCTAAGTACAAGTGATTGTATAATTGCTGTGCGAGTATCCTTGTCGAAATATTCTTTTATTCTATTTACATACATTAGAGATCCGGTTACTTTTTTACTCATTTCACATACATGTTTGTTAAAAGTCATGTACCTCTCCATGTGTAGTCCAAGGTTTTTTACATGTGTGGTGGGTTGAAGGGTTGTGTCGTGGTGCTGTATAGTGAGATTGTCTGGTATCTGGGATAATAGTTGATAGGTACCTATGAACATACACTGTGTTTTCTTAGTATTCAGTAGTAAACCATTTTTCAGAAAGTACAACTTTGTTTTATGTAAGGTTTCCTGTATTTTCTGAATGAGGGTGTCAAGGTTATAGATAAGGTTGTTGTGTAAGATTTGTGTGTCATCAGCGTATTGCACTAATATACAGTCATTAATATAATGCGAAATATCATTCACGAAAATGTTAAACAATATTGGGCCAAGTATAGAGCCCTGCGGGACACCGTACGTAACATGTAATTTCGAAGAAGTAGTGTTATGTAGTCGTACTGACTGCGTTCTCCCATTTAGGTAACTGTCAAACCAGAAAGTATCAATATTTGTGTTGTCAAGTTTCTTAAGTAGGATGGTGTGGTTGACACTGTCAAATGCTTTAGATAGATCGCATAAGGATAATAGTGACACCCGCTTCCTGTCCATGTTGTCATAAATGTGGTTAGTAATTACAGTAAGGGCTGTTTCGGTAGATAATTTATGACGAAAGCCATGCTGGTTGTTAGATAGGAGATCATTTGACTCGAGGAAAGTTGTGAGTTGAGTAGCAACAGTTTTTTCAATTACCTTAGAATAGATAGGGAGGAGGGAAATGGGGCGGTAATTACTGACATCATCTGTGTCTCTATTCTTGTAAAGTGGGGTAACGATGGCATGCTTCCACTGATTCGGAAAAAGACCGGTTACGAGAGAGAGAGAGAGAGAGAGAGAGAGAGAGGAGAGAGAGGAGAGAGAGAGAGAGAGAGAGAGAGAGAGGGGAGAGAGAGAGAGAGAGAGAGAGAGAGAGAGAGAGAGAGAGAGAGAGAGAGAGAGAGAGAGAGAGAGAGAGAGAGAGAGAGAGAGAGAGAGAGAGAGAGAGAGAGAGAGAGAGAGAGAGAGGAGAGAGAGAGAGAGAGAGAGAGAGAGAGAGAGAGAGAGAGAGAGAGAGAGAGAGAGAGAGAGAGAGAGAGAGAGAGAGAGAGAGAGAGAGAGAGAGAAGAGAGAGAGAGAGAGAGAGAGAGAGAGAGAGAGAGAGAGAGGAGAGAGAGAGAGAGAGAGAGAGAGAGAGGAGAGAGAGAGAGAGAGAGAGGAGAGGAGAGAGAGAGAGAGAGAGAGAGAGAGAAGAGAGAGAGAGAGAGAGAGAGAGAGAGAGAGAGAGGAGAGAGAGAGAGAGAGAGAGAGAGAAGGAGAGAGAGAGAGAGAGAGAGAGAGAGAGAGGAGAGGAGAGAAGAGAGAGAGAGAGAGAGAGAGAGAGAGAGAGAGAGACGAGAGAAGGAGAGAGAGACGAGAGAGAGAGGGAGAGAGAGAGGAGAGAGAGAGAGAGAGAGAGGAGAGAGAGAGAGAGAGAGAGAGAAGAGAGAGAGAGGAGAGAGAGAGAGGAGGAGGAGAGAGAGAGGAGAGAGAGAGAGAGAGAGAGAGAGAGAGAGAGACGTTGTGGCAGCCATACCGCCTGGGCCCGGTCAGCATCTGTGGTGTCACCCTGGCTTCTGTTGAATTATTACAGCCCCGCTGCTGTACGTGGCACCACCAGCGCCAGTTCACAAACACATATTCTAGTTTGTGGAACACGCTGATATCACAAACAGACTCTGACGGAGCTAGTGTCCAGGAATTAAAAGTGATGGTAAATCACTGGTCTCTGGGCAGAGCTGAGTGATTGTGATTAGTGACTATTATAAGGACCAGAGTCAGGCTTTAACCCTAGAACATAATCGTGGAGTCAACCTACGGGAACACAATCGTTGGGTCATATGTGGCAATAACTTTGAAAATGAGAAAAAAAATATTTGTAATTTACAGATTTTATTGATAGTATTTTTTACTAATAGTACAAGTCTTTTTGAAGATGTTAATGTGTTTCCTCAGCCTAAAACTAAAAGTTTAGGAGAAAAAAAAATACTGGAAAAACAAGTGAAAACACACAAAAACAAAAAAAGTTTCTGGAAACTGCTGAACAGCTCCGCCAGATTTCATCATAGGGAGCTCTAGATGGCCCCACACTGAGTTGAGATGTCCCCCTAGATGATCCAGCCCCCATAGGTGTTAAGTACCACGGGTGTGTATGGTCCAGGCTGTAAAAGAAGGGGTATGTTTAAAAAAAAAAAAAAAAATATGTAGGCGGATGAAAGTGGCAAGTAAAGCTTAAATATAAGCATAACTATGATAACAGAAGATAACACGAGAAATGGGAAGAAAAAGGCAGGATTTACATATTATATATACTTACATGTGGGAGGGGCGGCAGGCAGCATAAGCAGGGACGTCCGACTCCTGGGCGGCACTCAAATTTGCATACAGTTCCCTTTCCAGAGAGATTTTCAAATTGTACTTTCGCCTTCTCTGAGACACCATGTTTGATGCTCCCAACAATATTGTTTTGGCCTTTATAACGCTATTTCACTGAAAAAAATAATATAAACAAAAGTAATACGTACGGATATACTGCGCCATGCACCCCTATACAACAATCCTTGACCCTTATCCGGCAATTGTGATAATAAATAAGCTGTATTAATGCTAGTGGCTTAAAAACACATCTAATACACTCGGCCAGGCATAAACTGAGATACCATGGGCGATGAAGACAATCAGTCCACTGAGACAAAAGAAAGGGGGGGGGGAGAGAAACACGGGCAAACCACATCTGGCCGCACTATTGTGTTCTAGGGTTAAAATAGGCAGCATTAAGAATGTAACCTTTAGTCTGTAAGTTACTATACGTACTTCAATGTAATGTTGAATGTAACTTCTCTGTAAACTGTTACCTAGTATAAATAACAAAATTCAAAAAGAAAAAAATATGACAATGAGAAGGAAGACAGATGCGAAGCAGGAGAATGATGTGAAGAAATAAGTAATACCAATGTGTAATGGATAACGTCAACACATCATGATAAACGTGACTGCATATTCAAACACTACAAAGGAAGAAAAGTGTTACTATCCTTTCATTTTGCAGAAAATTAAATGTGTTAAGCGTTTGTATTGATCGCAATTTATGTCGTAATAGTAATACTATAAAGAGACAGTACAAGTAAAAAATGTAATTCAATCTAAAGGTTTTTTGCCTCCATAATTCTATTTGATTGGTTTGTGAAGCTGTAAAGATGGCACCGCACCTGCTCTGCTCCCAGCGCTTACCTGTGCAAGGTTTGTAGTGTGCGGCCGGGCACACGAGATGAAAAGTTGTAAAAGTTTTCCGGAGTCCAGGTTGAAATGAAACTATTATGTTTGTCTCCCAATTTTGCCCTTTCATAAGTCACCTTTTCACCAGGTGGAAGGTCCAGTACGTCACCTGTTGAAAATAAGTGGTATGAACCATGTAAAGGCCACAGCAAGCACTGTCGTGAAATCATTAAAATACGAGAATAGAGTAAAGTTATACATACGAGGACGAAAGGAACGTGATTTTTCTCTAATATTCAGTGCACTGTTATTTGCAGAATCAAAGGGAATGACAATGCAGCTGTAAGTAAAATTTTCCGCTCTTCAAAGACTTCATTATTTAACGGAAACTAATATACTCTGCATCGTCCCCCCTGACGGTCGTCCACACTGCGATCCAGGCAGCTCTGAACATTCGTGTTGTTGGTTATGTAGAGACCAGGTGGGAGTCGGTTCTCAGGACGTGGGTGGTACAGGTGGAAAATAAGGCAGGGGTAAAACAACAGAGTAAAGCATCAGCCGTAATATAAATAAAGAAATAAAGTAGTAGTATTATAATTATCAATACAAGTCTTTTATTGCTGTATTTATTGTAATTGTTGTTACTATTCCTATCATTATTATTAATTATAATGATACTATTAATAGTAGTAGTAGTAGTAGTAGCAGTTTTTTTGTACAATAACTTTATGTCCGTTACTGTCAAATTTCTTTCATAATGACAAACATTCCTCACAAAGCCTTTAAGTTGTAACTTTTTATTCGTTTTTTATTCCAAGAAATATTATTAGGCATGTTCCACAGATGTAATTTTGTTAATGAAGGAAATGTGTAAGCGAAAAACTGGCTCAGAGAAGAGAAGAAAAATTAAAGTGTCATTTTATGTATTATAAAATAAAATTTCTTGCCGATATTTAATGTGTTCAAATATGCCAAATACACATTAATAGTTTCTGCGTTTTATGTGTTTTTTTTCTTGTTCTCTCTGCGTCAAAGGAATGTATAACTTTTAATTTGATGAATTTGGCGGCCCTCGGGGGAATAAAATTCGTTTAAATGTGATGATGATAATGATGATGATATGATGAAAACTTCTTTCGTGACGATAATAATATGGTGCGATGGCTTTGAGTGATGATAATAATGATGATAATGAAGATAATGATGTAGCAGCGGCGGAGTTTATGATGATATTGATGATAGCGGGGTTTGTTGTGGTAGTTGGGTGTCGATTTTTTTTTAGTGTGTTTGGAGGGAGGTGAGGGTTGTGATACGCTCGTGATGGGACTGTGTTGTGTGGCCTTTGTTGTGATGTGTTGTTTTTATTGTGGCAATATGTGTATTGCATGAGTAATTAATGCATTTTCTATATATTTTTTTGTTATCAGCACTACTATTACTACAACATTCAATCAATCAATCATTGGGGGCATACGCCGGGGGGCGCGTCGCCTCGCCCACCCTACGACGCCACTCCCGGGGGTCACCACGCGCGAGTTCCCATGCAGGCTCCTTTCCTATACCAAACAGCTCTCGACAAGAAACATCAACTTGCCCCAGCCACGAGCCTTGTGGGCGCCCCCTTGGCCTCCTCCACGCCGGATTGTCTCTTACAGATACAACCCGATGGGAAGGATCGGTTTCAGGGTAGCGTGCCACATGCCCATATAGCCGAAGTTGGCGCTGACGGACTATGCAGGTAATAGGCCTCGATTCAGTCTCACGGTGCAATCGCTGATTTGACACGTAATCATCCCAGCGATACCCCATGATTCTGCGAAGACACTTATTACCAAAGGCATTGATTCGTCTCTTCAAGTCACTATTTAGTTTCTATGTCTCACAACCATAGAGTAAGACAGGGATCACAAGCGATTTGAAGATCCGGATCTTTGTCCTCCTGCACAGGTACCGACAACGCCAAATACTCCCGCTGAGCGAGTCCATAACACCGTGGGCTATGCCAATCCGCCGTAAGACTTCTTGACGTGACCCGCCGTCATTATGGACTGCGCTACCAAGGTATGTAAAACTTTCCAAGATCTCAATGTCCTCGCCACACGCATGAACAGACTGTACTGCTTCATCTAGTAAGTCTCCAAACACCTGGACCTTGGTCTTGAGCCAGGAGACCTCAAGTCCCAAAGGCTTTGCCTCCTCGTGCAGCGCCTCGAGAGCCATCACCAGGACCTCCAGCGACTCAGCAAAGATTACTGCATCATCGGCAAAAACAAGATCAGTGATCTTGGTGTTGCCGACGGATGCTCCACAATCACTTTGATCTACAACCTTGTCCAATACCCAGTCCATACAAGCGTTGAAAAGTGATGGGGCAAGGACGCACCCTTGCCTCACTCCTGTATTCACAGGAAAGAAGCTGGATACACCTGCCCCACACTTCACAGCACTCTCAGTTCCAGAATACAGACCAGTTATCAAACCAATAGTCATCTTGCAACATTTGTTAATGTTGCTACAACATTACTATAACATTAATACTAACAACAACTGTTCCCACTACTACTTCTACTATTACTACTACTACTACTACTGCTACTTCAATTACAATCACTGTTGTTACACCTGTTGCTGCTTTGTTTGCTACACTGTATAATTTGTTATGTTTGAAGCTGAAATCTTTGTTATATTACGAATAGCGTGGTTGTGGTGAAGGTGGTGGTGGTGGTGTTTACAAGGGGAAGGCAATTTATACTTTGCCTGATTCAGTTCTTTAGCTCCTGACCCTTCCTCTGCAGTGTGTGTGTGTGTGTGTGTGCGTGTGTGCGTGTGTGCGTGTGTGCGTGTGCGTGTGCGTGTGCGTGTGCGTGTGTGTGTGTGTGTGTGTGTGTGTGTGTGTGTGTGTGTGTGGTGTGTGTGTATTTACCTAGTTGTATTTACCTAGTTGTATTTACCTAGTTGTATTTACCTAGTTGTATTTACCTAGTTGTATTTTTACAGGGCCTGAGCAACGCTCGTATGGTCCCGTCTCCATATTAACATTTTCTATCATTACGCCTTAGTGCTTAGTGTTGGCCGAAGCCACTACCCCGGGAGGCGACTCACAAACCTTCGGCTAACACCCGGTACCCATTCACTGCTGGTTGGACAGGGGCTCGGGTTTTAAGAAGACCGCCCGTCTGTCTTCGCTCCGCCTAGGTATCGAACCCGGGACTTCTCGGTTGTGAGCCAAACGTGCTAACCGCTACACTATAGAATTCCCGGAGTGTGTGTGTGTGTGTGTGTGTTCAAGTTCAAGTTCAAGTTCAATATTTTATTGCCAGTATAATTCAATTACATAAGGGGATCTACAACTATACTTCATTAGGAAATGGCACGGTCTGCCGAGCCGAGGCTCCCTGGCAGACGAAATAATTTATATAAGAGAATGCATAGGCATAGGCAACGTGGGACGGACAATCATGGAATAAGTATTACACAGATGTACGCACTCACGCACACGCACGTACGCACGCACACACACACACACACACACACACACACACACACACACGCATGCACGCACGCACGCACGCACGCACGAACGCACGCACACACAGACTAACAGTCATTCAAACACCGTCGTACAAACACATATCACACAATATTCACTTATATACATTCATACATTTAGAATGCAATACCTTTACATACTACACATATGCACACACCACACACATACATACACACACAGCTACAAACACACACGATCATGCATAACAACACTTACATTCGTACTCACTGATATTTACATAGAGTGAAGTGTATACAAACAATTTCTAGAAGTTTTCTTAAATATGGATAGTGTACTATTGTAAACAAGAGATTTTATATTTGTTGATAATGAGTTCCATAACTGTGGGCCGGAGTACATGATGCTGTGCTTGTACAGAGTTGTGCGGTATTGTGGACATCTCAGGTCTATACCGGTGCCTCTTGTTGCATAAGAGTTCCCTACCAAACTGAATAATATGTTACTTGAAGTGAGAGTTATATTTCTAAAAATACATAATAGCAAAGAATAGTTATGTATATTATTAAATTTTAGTAATTTCTGCGTTGAATATATAAGATTTACAGAGTCGAATTTACCCATGAAAAATATACATCTAAACATTTAGTTTTGCGCTACTGATAATTTATTTAGATAAGAAGGCCAAGTACCACCCCAGACAGAAAACAATACATGAGATTAGGGTAACATAAGGTATAGTATATGGTAATCATAGCTTCTTTAGTAAGTTGGTGACGAATCCTGTACAACACTGCTCATAATTTAGATATACTTAAGTATACTGCATTAATGTGGTGACCCCAGTTTTGATGCTCGTCAATATAAAGACCTAAAAACTTTATATGGCTGAGTCGTTGAATTATTTGATCTTCTAATGTTATTGGAGGCATATTATATTTTAAAGAACGATTTTGAAAAAATATATATCTGGTTTTAGTCACATTTATTATAAGTTTATTTGCCTTTATCCATTGACTTACCAACTGTAGTTCTGTGTTCAGGTTAGTGTGCAAGGAATTTATTTTAGCATCTGATAACAATATCTTGGTGTCGTCTGCATATATGACACATTCAAGTTTTGTGCTTGCATGTGGCAAATCGTTAATATATATTATGAAAAGAATGGGACCTAGTATTGATCCTAGTGGAACTCATTTCGTGAGGTGTTTGTAATGTGAGTAGGTAGAGTTACAATATACAGACTGTGATCTATTGCTTAAGTAGCTACTAAACAATTTTAATGGCAAACCCCGAACACCAATATTTTCTAGTTTTTTAAGTAGTATGCCGTGATCTAGTGTATCAAATGCCTTTGAGAGATCTATAAATACTCCTGCAACATATAACTTCCTGTCTATATATTTGTATATATTGCTAACAAACTGTAACATTGCAGATTCTGTTGAGCGATTTCTTAGAAAACCATGTTGACTGGAGATTGTTATTTTCCAGGAAATTGCAGAATCTGTTGGAGATTGACCTTTCGATCATTTTACCAAAAGCTGGTAATACCGATATAGGGCGGTAATTAGAGAGATCACTTTTACCCCCGGATTTGTGAACTGGAGTTACCTTGGCTCTTTTAAGCTTATCTGGGAATATTCCTCGTCGAAATGACAGATTTATGATGGCTGATGGGTTACGAGGAGACTAATGGGCTGGCTATATATGTGACTGTATGTTTTACTACCTTTGGACTAATATCATCATAACCGGGGGCATTGGGCTTTAGTGCTTGAAGATAATGTTCTATTTCTTCATGAGTTACTGGTGATAAATATGGTGAAGATATAATCAGGTGAATTGCGTAAGTACTGGTTATGAGCGCCATCGTCGTTATGCGGAATATTAGCAACATTTAAGAAATGGTCATTAAAAATGTCAGGAACGTTAGCATCTGGGCAAGGTGGCTCTAATGTTATGGTTTCCTTGTTTTTTCTTGGTGATCGCCCAAGTATGGAATTAATACATCTCCAATGAGATTTCGCATCCCCTTGGTTACATTTCAATTGGTCTTGATAGTATTTATTTTTAGCAGATCTTAAGGTTGATGTTAAGGTTTTTCTATATATGCGATAATTTTCTTTGTAGGTTACTGGCCATTTATTTACTAGTCTTTCTATAGTCTGTTTTTTTCTTTAATGCTGTTTTTTAATGATGGGGTTATGTACGGACTTAATTCATATTTTTTTGTTACTACGGACCTCTTTTATTGGGAAATGCTTTTGAAATTATTAATTAAAGATATCAAAACTCTTATTATAGGCATTATTTGGACATTGTGATTGCATAGCATTGGACCAATAAATTTT
>JACEEZ010006541.1:0-37265 GCA_016584305.1 Chionoecetes opilio
TTGCCGTAAGAGTCGTCTTGCATCAAAAGAACTTGGTCCTCGTGAGGGATTTTTCGGATCCCTACAGCCCACGTCACCTTTCAGAGTCCGGTTCACCTGTTCCAAGGCATGGTTCGCAGCCAAGGGACGTGAAAGGTACCAACGACTTACGGACGACCCAGTGTTTCTCCAAGTACGTCCACGCTCTTGGATTCTTGAGGCGGAGGTCCTGCATCATGGCCACGTAAACCGGGACGAACCGGGCGTAGGAGCTTCGATTCATGGCGAAGAAGAACGGTCCGAACTCCTCCAACGTCTTCAGGTGCAGCGCCCAGTCTCCTGTCCGCACAGCCCTGGTGTAGTTCAAAAGCAGGAGGACCATCTTGACGTACGTCATGGAGAACTTGCTCAAGGGACTGTCGTCTGATCCCGCTGACCTCAGGATCTGCAGCTTGGGTGCAAGGATCTCGAGGGCTTTCTTGAAGGAATCCAGTCTTCCATCCTCTGCCAACTCCTGGACGGCGAATTCTTCGGCGCTCTCCATTGTCCCGGAAGAGAACTTGAGAGCTAGGAGTGCACTTGTGAGGATTATGTGTGCCTCAATTCCGCGGTTGACGTGGTTTCCGGCCAAAATCTGCCGGACTGTGGCGGGTCCGTACACCCCCGACTCGTGGAGCACCTCGTCGAAGCCGCTCCCCTCCAGGAAAACACCGATGCACCGCAGCATGGCTATGACGACGTGTAGGTCGCCAAGGCGGACGATCCAGTTCCAGTGATCCAGTGATCCAGAGGGGTGGGCGGCCTCCGCCGCAAGGTCCTGTTGCTCATCTCCGTACTGCCTCGCGAATTTGTGGGGCTGGATTTTAGCAATGCACTGTCGGTGCCACGACCAATCGTCCCTTCTAGAGGACCTCCTGTGGGCCTCTACGAATTCGCCTTTCGAAGCCCACTTGGCCAGCATACTCCGAACATCCTCCTTGGGCGTCCGAGGTCGAAGGACCACATCTCCGTTAGTTGCACCGCAAATGACACGATTTCATTGCGAGACCTGGGAAGGAAAATGTGCGATATAATAAATGAATTTATTTTATTTAAGGGTTTATAGCTAATTTCTAAAATTATAGCCAATGAAATTTTACATTTATTTGCGAAATTTCATTACCGTATGTCATAAAATACGACCATGAGGGGACAGTCAGAGAAAAGTTACCATTTTCTATTAATCAGACGGTGCCTTTAGTGCCTTTATGAGAACAGATACAGCCAGAAACATTTCATGACTTTTGATGTGAAATTAAGGCCAAAATTATTCCTTTTATATTTTTTTCCATTTATTTCCACTTATCTCTAATTTCCATTATAGTTCAGTAATGCGAACAAATACAACCACGGAGTACTAAATAACATTTTATGCACTCTTAATAAGCTTCAATTTGAGTCCAAAACGAGGTCTCTACGACGTCTGGTTCTTATTCTGCAATTTGTAATTGCCAATTTTATTGCCAAATTGCCAAATTGCAAATTGCGCGAAAACTTACCGCTAACGAGTGACCCAACTACGATTTTCGGATTCAGCGGCACAAAATGCTTAGGATAAGACCCTCAAAATACTTCCTTCACCTAATGTGAAGCGAATCGCCCTAAGTGACCCTACTAAATGTCCTCGCCACACGCATGAACAGACTGTACTGCTTCATCTAGTAAGTCTCCAAATACCTGGACCTTGGTCTTGAGCCAGGAGACCTCAAGTCCCAAAGGCTTTGCCTCCTCGTGCAGCGCCTCGAGAGCCATCACCAGGACCTCCAGCGACTCAGCAAAGATTATTGCATCATCGGCAAAAACAAGATCAGTGATCTGGGTGTTGCCGTGGATGCTCCACAATCACTTTGATCTAAAAACCTTGTCCAATACCCAGTCCATACAAGCGTTGAAAAGTGATGGGGCAAGGACGCACCCTTGCCTCACTCCTGTATTCACAGGAAAGAAGCAGGATACCCCTGCCGGGTTTTTAAAAGACAGGTGTTGTTAAATGAGCAATGGAATAAATATGAGGGCGGTTTACTTCCAATATGAAGTTCAATTAAGACATGCTGGGGATAAAGAAATGATTCACCAATGGGTGATCAATTATGAACAATAGTGCCAAAGATTTTTCGATAAAGTAATTGCATATGAGGGAATTACGGGAGTGTGCTCATATTCCATCAAAAGCTAAGGCTTCTTTAACTCAAACTTTGCAAGGTATTGAACAGAAACCCCCCACAGGGAGATCAGATTTTTTAGTACTACAATTAGGGGTAATCAGCTATATCAACCCCCTTAGAGTTTAAAGATCCCTCGTTAGTGGGCATTATCCTGTGCTTGTTAAATTTACGCAAATCAAAGAGCCTGTAATTAAGATTCAAAACTTCTCAGCCTACAGTAAATCACTAAGAACCTATTCAAATAATAGTACAATCCCTAATTCGGGGCTACTAAGTGAAGTACAAAGAATAAATTGTGTCTTATGTGAGGGGGAAACATACACCCTCCACATGTAATATCTATTCAGATTGTTACAAGAGAGTTGAAATGTTAATGAGCCTTGGTAATTGCCTATCCTGTCTCCGTGGTAAACATGCTTCAAATGCATGCCCTATAAGCTTAAGAACTTGTAGGAAATGTAAACAATCTGTTCATAACATCGCTCTTTGTCCTAACAGTGATAATAACTCAGACCCTACAGTAGTTAAAATGGCACTCACTAATAACAGTAGTTCAGGGGCTGTTCCTACTGCCGAATTGAAGGTCAGCCACAATGGTAAAGCAGTCATAGTAAGACAATGTTTGACAGTGGTGCACAACGATCCTTCATAAGTAGAGAGATAGTTGAATATTACAACTACCCATAATTAACAAAGTGAATTTAGCCATATCAGGTTTTCTTGCCAATAATGGGGGCTCAAACCTTTGACATAGTTCAACCCCTAGTCCAATTAGGAAAATATAAATGTAGGGTAGCTGCTGTTGTAGTAAATAATATATGTATCAGTTTAACTGTTAATGGACTAAAGGACACAGCTGATATGCTGAGGGATAATGATGTTAAACTAGTTAATAATAACTTCGAAGACGTTGATGGACCTTTCCAATTAATAATCGGCGCTGATTATTTTGGGCGTTACCTAAGGAGGGTCATCAAAATACATAACGTTTCTATGTTCACCAGCGCTGGTGGTAAGGTAATAATGGGACCCATCCCACATACTCACCATGCCGAACAAGAGGAGAGTATTCCTAGTCATGCACAACAATCCCTACTAATTACCAAAATTGGAACCACTTTCTTGCCCACACCAATTAGTGAGGTATTATAGGAAAGTGATATTCCACTTCATAATCAATATATTGCCACTATTGAAAATCCTAATAATAATAATGTGTCGCGAGGAAATTCTACCCTCAAATTGAACACAGGATTATGGTTTAAAGGTCCTACCTGGCTGAAAGAGTGTAATATTATGCCTAAACAGGTTTCCACTCAGCCAGACATATCTGTAGATATAATAAGGGAACCTGAATTGATCCCAGATCCTGTGATAGACATTGAAAGGTTTTCCTTATTGAGCAAACTAATCGAGATTACTAATTTAGTCTTCAAATCCATTAAAAGGGATAGCTCTGATCCTTTGAAGTTTTGGGTCAGAACAATACAAAAGCCGGTATTTCCTGAGAAATATCAGCTCTTGGCCTCAGCCAGCCCCCATAGGAACAAATTGACCAAATTATTAGGTCTGTACCTAGATCATGAGGGCATAATTAGGTGTCGAGGTCGAAATTTGAAAGCTGATTTTTCCAAAAACCACCTGCCATCTCATACTAAATTTCCCCAAAAGCCATCATCTTACTAAATTGGTTTGGGGGAAGAAATATCATAGGAACTCATTACATGGCGGAATGGCTACAATATTAGCCGATATCAGGTGTAAATTTGGGATACATCATGGTAGACAGGCAGTCAAATATTACCTCAAATCTCTCAATAAATATAATAGATCTGAAGGTAGACTTGTCTCCTATCTAGATCCCCCTGAACTTCCCGCTGATAGATAGATCCTAAAATCAATTGAGGTCAATGGTGAGGGGCTATACTGGGATATTATATCATCAGGAGAAACTCTCCCCCGATCAAGTATATGTCTGCATTCACTTGTACCTCTATCAGGGTATTACATTTCAAAATAGTCAAAGACCACAGTGCCCAAACTCTATTAAAATCTTCCGGCTCTATGTGGCCTGGGGTTGATGTCACATGAAGCGGAACTTCAGTTTTCGCCGGCCCCCAGTTGTGGAAATTATCCACCAACCACCCTCTCATAATTGGACGAGTGGTGGTTTGTTCACCCCCACCCCCTTGTGAAAGAGGTATTGTCCGCTCGTCCTAGGGGGTCGTAGGGATGTATATATATATATATATAATATATATGATATATATATATATATATATATATATATAAATATAATGGTAATGGGTAATAAATGGGAATGTAAGTAAATATAAGTATTGGGATAATATAAATTAACATTCCCAGTGGTTATTAATAGCGCATTTTCGCGGCCGCTCTGGCCCGGTCTGGACTGGGCTAGTCCCGGACGGCCAGTGTTTTTTTCGGGGGCAGTTTAGACCGGGCTGGAACGGACCGGGCCGGTCTGAGCCAGCGACCAGGACCAGGTTGGACCAGTGTGGGGAGAACTGGCGCATGCGCACTACAGTCAGCGGGGAAGGCGACCAGGAACTTCTCGGGCTGTGATAAGACATGAAACACCATGATGGTCGACCATAAGACTATAGTATCACAGGCGTGGTAGTTGTAAAGTCTTCAGCACAGGTTAAAAGGCGGACGACAAAAAGGATATTTACAAGATGGACGCCTGCCGCCTCCACAGTTCAGTCAGTACCGCCCCTTCGATCCTCCAGCCAATAGGAACGACGAATGGGACGGGGCCAGTCTCGATGTATTTTCGCGACCATCAGTCCACCCTGACCCGGTCCGGACTGGACTGAACCAGGGCGGTGAACGTCACGAAAATGCGCTATAAGCATTGCACCTTACATAATTAGCAAATTTGGTTTGAAGCGCGGTCATTGCTGCCGCCCATTAGAAAAAGCCACCGGGAATATACACGTGGCATGGTGGCGGTCTTTCACCGCCGCCCACAGGGAGAGGGTTTTTACACCCCAATCCCTTGAGGGAGTAACATATAATATACTATGAGTACACTCCTAACCCTCCGTCAGAGAACAACAATTTTCATATTAAATATATATACATGCATGTATATCAAAGCACACCGCCTCCAGCCTTCCGCCTCCGTCCTTCACCACCCCGGCCTGACCATAGGCCTGACCACTTCGGATCACAAGACAGGCAGTATTAATCAAAAGCCTACAGCGATTTCAATCCACTATCCACCGATAA
This sequence comes from Chionoecetes opilio, assembly GCA_016584305.1. NCBI lineage: Eukaryota > Metazoa > Arthropoda > Malacostraca > Decapoda > Majidae > Chionoecetes > Chionoecetes opilio. Next base: position 5,439 of record JACEEZ010006541.1, read on the forward strand.
GTATCCTAGTTAGTTGACTAGTTTGGGGTATTGTGTCGGGATGAGATAGACGATGGGTTTGTTTAGGTAAGACCTAAAATTAAATTTTGTATGGACAAATTCCCACAGGGGACTTTTCGAGGAAAGGAGTTCAGATCTTGTCTGAACCCCCTTGGGAAAGGGGGAGTGCACTGCAGACTTTTTGAAGATAGAGAACCGAGGATTGAACGGGGGTGGGTGTAAAGGAAACTTGCGACACTGGAGAGTTTCAGAAGGCAGGGAAACAAAAGTGATTCGTAAGAGGAGAGAGAGGGGGGGTTTTATTTTAAAGTAAAAGGGAAAAGGAAAAAAAGGAAGAGGATTTGTTTGAAGGTTTATATACAAACTGTAGGAGTTTTTTAAACAAGATAGTTTTCCCGAGAGAAAATTAATAGGTAGAGGATTTGATATAATGCTTTAAACAGAAACATGGTTGGATATGTAGGAAAAGGGTTTTTTGATCCGGAAGTCGAGTAGTGGGTATAAGTTATTTCATAAGAAAGAGTGGCGGGACGATTTGGGAGGATTTGCCCTTATGCGAGATACATTGCATTTTGTGTAATAAGCTATAAAAACAGATGACAGCATAGAGTCTATAGGGTAGAGGTTGCGGGGGGAACGGAAAAATGTTTTGGGGTAGTGTATAGGCCCCAAACTTTGTAAAGAGGTTCAGCTCCTATAGGGGAAAAGAAATAAAAAAGGGCCCTGCAGATATATCGACTATGCGTGGGGGATTTTTAATTGGGAATATAGAGGTATTAATTATAGGAGACGAAAGGGCAGGAATTTTTATATATAATACAGGTAATTCCTAAGCTAGCAATCAAGGGCCTACATAGGAGATAATATTCTGATTATTACTGAAAAATAGGAAAGATTTAGTTAAGATGTGGAGGGGGGGGAAGTTAGATATAATAGTGATCTTTATGAAATCAGATTTTGCTTAAAAGGGGGAGTGGAAAATTTAAGAGTCAACAAACAAAGAGTCCCAAATTTTCGGGAAAGGCCCAATTTATGTGGATTAAGAAACATGGAGGGGATTAAAAAGGGGAGTGGAAATGGGGGGGAAGAAAATTCCCAAAGGTAAAGCGGTCAAGGGCAGTGCGGTGACAGCTGGAAAGGCCAATTTTATAAGGATTAGAAAAACCTGGAGGAGTTTAGCGGAGGGGGAGTAGGAAAAAGGGAATTTTCAAGGTCAGCGCAGACAGAGTTGAAATGAGTCGGGCGGGGGGGGTTAAGTTTATTTGTAAAGAATTTAATTGATGGACAAAAAAAAAACAATTCTTATAGGAAATAAGATCAGAAAGGGCCCCAAAAAATGGAGCCACTAGTTTAAACACAATTTTGGAGTACAAAAAAACAGTATTTAAATTCAAGGCTGGTCAGGTAAGCAAAAAAATTTTAAATGATGGCGAGGACGGGAAAAGAAATTAACTCGAGTAGCAAAGAAACAATTATGAGTTTAAATAGCAGGACAGGCGAAAAGGGCCCCTAAGGGGTTTATCAGGTATAAAAAACCCCAAGGCAAGGGAATTAGGGGGGCCCGTTAAGGGTTTAGGACAGGGGAGGTTTAAATACGGATGGGGGATATGGTAAAAGTCTAAATGATTATTTCTTAAGTGTTTTACTGAGGAGGATACACAGAAAAACCCTGAAAGTAAAACAGTGTTCAAAGGAAGCGTGAGGAGAAACTCAAAGATATTGGATAATAGGGAAATGGTGGAAGAGGGTATAATAAAATGAAGAATTTTCAATCGCCAGACTAGAGGAAGGTACCCCAGGGTATTAAAGGAAGCAAGGAGGTTTTGTGAGTCTTTAGTGAATTTTTTGGGAAATCGGTTTAAATAGGCGATGTGCCATTATTGGGAGAAAAGGAAATGTTGCCCCATATTTAAGAAGGGAGACAGAGGACTAAAGTCAAATATCGACCCGAAGCTAAGTCAGTGGTGGTAAATTATTGGAATTATTTTTGCAAAAAAACATTAGAGAGCACTTAGATAAAACATAGTTGATCAAGATTCACACAGGATTCACCAAGGGTAGGTATGTTCACAATTTTTTTGATTTTTTTATAGGAAACTTTATGGAGGCAGATAATGAAAAGGATTAGGGAATAATATATCGGGATTTAGAAGGTTTTTGACAAAGTACAAGGGAGATTTAAATAAGGTTAAGGCTCATGGAAAGAGGGGAAGTTCTGCGTTGGATCAGACCTTGGCTAAGAAATGGGCAACAAAAGGGTTACAATTAAGGTTCAAAATCTGAAGGGGATGGGACAAGTGGAGTTCCAAAAAGGTTTTAGCAGTGATATCAGCAAGTTTGTGGATACTAAGGTGGATGGGATTTTTGGAGCACAGCTGATGTAAAACATATTGCAGGGAGACTTACTAAATTTAATGAGGGGCAGTCAGAGGCAGATGGAATTAATATTGATAAGTGAAGGCGTTATGAATGTGGTAGAAAAACCCTGGTAAAAAATAACCAAAGAACTCTATATGGACTTGCTATGGGCCCCCGGCCAACCCCCCAGACTAGCGGAGGCCAGTTTATGATTCCTCCCATTTTAGAACATCACCCCCATTCCCCTTCCAAAGGGTTTGGTCAGTAATATGATATACCATTATCTTCGAAAAAGTTTTTTTTTAAAATATTATCAAATAAAAAAAAAGTAAAATCACTAAGAAATCCCTTTATGAGAGAGTGAAAAAAAGAAATGCCCTCAATTTTCACTTAAATTTTTCGCCTTTTAAATTTTTTGCGATCATACATTTTAGAAAAAACAACAATAGAAGCGGATTTTTATTAGTTTCATTGATATATTTAGTTTTCTGAAAATGTTTAAAAAACCAGCATAAATTAGCGTTAACTAAAGAAATAAATATCAATCGGATGGCCCCAAGAAAAAAAGTGTTCCGAATACAGTGATATGGCTTTCAGAAAAATGATAACTTTATTTCGTAAATGTTTGTTTAATTATTATTAAAAAAAAAAGTAAAATACACAAAAGAAACCCATTAGAGACAAAAGAAGTTTGCATGAACTTATATTCATTTAAAATCATCGCCTTTTAAAATTTTTGCGTGAAGATTATTACATGCAACATTCATAGAAGCAGAATTTTATCAGTTTTAAATTTGATATTTTTGTTTTTGATAAAAAAATTTAGAACAGCAAAAATTGCGTTAACTAAGTAAAAAATCATCAATCGGTCTTTCCCGATGATGAGTTATTGTTTAGTAACGCAAATTTATGCATTTTTGATTCATTATCAAAAAACGAAATAATCAATGGAAAGTAATGAAAATCCCCCTTCTATTGAATTTTTCATCAAAAAATGTTTGCTCGAAAAAATATTAAAGGCGTGATTAAGTGAATATTAAGTTCAGCAATTTGTCACTTCACATAATGGCATTTCTTATGTTTTTTACTGTTTTTTATTTGATAATATTATAGAACAAACATTTACGAAGAAACGGTATATATATATATGATAAACCAAGGGAAGGGAAAAGGGGGATGTTCGAAAATGGCGGAATCGCAAAAATTGCCTCTATGGAAATAGCCCAAATAGTAGCAAGTCCAGTATAGAGTAGTCTTTGGATACCCCCATACACCCAATTATCGCTGAAAAGATCAGAAGGGTTTAAAAAGATTTGGGGTGAGGGTGAGCCCGACCTCGACCCAGGGAAACAATGAATTGAGGGTAGAAATAGAGTAATAGAGGTTAGGTTTATTACCAGAAGTGTTAAAAGTAGAAGTGCGGAAGTTTTCGAAAGCTTTATTGGCCCAGTCAGGCCCCACTAGATAGAGTTCAGTTTTGGTTCCCCCTATTACAGGGTGGATATAGCCTTGTTTGAAACAGTGCAAAGAGGGAGACCAAAATGATACAGGGGGTGCTAACTTTTGTTATTTTAAAGAGATTGAAGTTATTAAAGTTACACTCACTCGAGAGGACGCAGAGAAATGGCGATTGATGAAGTTTTTAAGTGCCTAAAGGGGTTTAATAAAGGAGAGGTGGGGAAAAATTCTTAAGGGTTTAACCAGGGTTGAGCAAAAATAATGGGTTTAAGCTGGGAAGGGGGCGTAGATTTAGAAAAGGGAAAAAGGGAAAAACTGGTTCAAAATAGGGGGTGAAGAAAGGAAAGGAAATCAATGACAGGTAGTTAGTGCGGAGTCATTAGGGGCTTTAAAGAAGGGGTGGATAGGGTTTAGGATGGGAGAAAGGTGGATGTGGTAGTGTTGGTGACAGGAATACCACGTGTAGGCCTCGTGGTCTCTTGTAGCTTCCCTATTTTGTTTATGTTTTTATGTTTTAAAAGTCAGCTCCATCACGCAGGGGGTCTCCAGCAGCAAGGGGGTGAAATTGAAGAGCCTGAGCCTACGGAAAAGGTGAAAAGTGCTGGGAAGGATAGATGCAGGTGCGCCATGCGGCTTTTTTGCTGAGGGTTTATACAAAACCCCCACATTCTACCCGTTCACAATAAGTGTAAATTTTTATGATTTAGATTTGATTAGATTTTGATTAGATTTTTATTACCACACCCAAAACAAAGAAAATTCAAATACAACATATCCCGGCCATCAAAAGAATACATAATTATGATGAATAACAAATTATTAAAAACTTACAACCCCAAAGATTTCGATATATCCGTAATATTTTGTATATAGCGTACAAATCATCATCGGTCATTGTTTTTTGAGAAAAATCATAGATACTTTTTATACAATAAAAGTGCGAAATCACTAGATAAGGGACACTCAGCCATGCAGTTCTTCGGCTGTATCTTTCCGCAGGGGCAAAAGCCCCTCATCCCCCGGGAGACGGGCCGCGTCCCTCCTATTCCACCTGCCCGCCCCTATAGTAAAAAGTGAGCTGACACACGGAAGCGTGATAAGCTATTCTAATAATTTACTGAGTTATGCTTTTCAATATAAAAAATTGCACTGTTAAGTGGGATTCTATATTTTAAATAGGTTTTTCTTTTTGATGATGCAGAATGATGATGCTATTTTTTAAATTTTCCATTGCTACGCACAGTCATCAAAAATATTGTTTATAAGATCGACAATAAGTCTTGGTATTATATCTCGTGTCCAGTACGATTTGAAAGCAAAAACCTAAAGGGTCATATCCTCCAGACGCTCCGCGTACATATTCGCAAAACACTTTCTTTTTCACTTTTAAAAGAGCTTTTATAGGTGGACACCCTGATCGATGTAAAAAAAAGATATTACAAGGTACCCGCACTCGGACTGTTTTAAGTGACCCGTTTATAGTTTAAAAATTGGTTTTTAAAACGCATTAGCCAGACCACATCCATACAAGACAGCAGATAATACACAGCCCCAAAAAATCTCTTATTTTCAATGAAGGGCACTCATTATTTTTTGCAAAAGGAAACAAAAATTATTAAAGTGAGCCATCTTCTCCTGAGCGTGAGCCTTGACCGCCGACGACGCAGAGCGTCTGCCGTGAAGGGTGAGGAGGTAAGGTAGGTGAAGTATTCACAACCAGTCCCTCTACAACATAGGAAAACCCGTCAGCTCCGAACCACAGATAACCATGAAAAATTTGTTTAGTTTATTCACTTTATGCCATAATTATTAAAAACTGACATGCAATGAAACTTCCCCTTATCATGTTTGCCCCCACTGTCGATAACAATACCGTACGTCCTAAAGGGTCAAAAGTGTAACCATAACAAAAAAAAAAATCTGAATCACAATTTTCCTTTACAATTTTTTTTAGACATTAACGTAGATATAAACATAAAATAGGGAGGAGAAAATTGCCTTTTCCCATAGTTGTGGGAAAAAATGCTGTTCCTAATATGCATTTGTAACATTTTAAAATGGCAAAAATTTGCCCCCAAATTACTGCCCGCACCAACCTCTTCAAAACAGTGAAAAACAGCTTCTGGACAAAGGGCATACGCCTGCGAGAAGTCTCAAATGTTATATAAAGCATTTTTTTCTTTTCTTAGTTAGGTCTGTTTGTAGCGTAAGGTGACAATAGTTTTACGCAGCCGGACCCCTTTTGCGCCCCCCCCTGCTCCGAAAAGGCTTGAACACTGGTTTAGTCTCGCGCCCCCAGTATCAGATCATAGAGCTTTGCGATCGAGTTTATGATCTTTTTCCCCCTTTGTTTTTTGGGTCTCTACGATTCCCCTTTTTAAAAATCGCACCCCAATTTTGATTAGTTCACGAAACTGGATAAGAGGGAAAGTAAATACCAAGTTAAATAAAACCCGTGTTAAAAACCATTGTGGGGAGGCTTCAAAAAATACCAGGAGGAACCCCGTCAGGGCCACAGGCTTTATTTAGCTTCATACTCTTAATTGGGTGTTTACTTATATGAAATAGGGGGCGTCCGGGTAGGTAACAACATTGTGGAGAGACAAATGGGCCTATTTCAGATAATCATCAAATGTGAAAAAATTTGCATAAAACTCCCAAATTCCTGATCAGATGGGGACATTTCATCACGTACACACTTGCATATTCCTTTCCAAAATTTTCGCCTTCCAGACCCCTGATTTCTTTTTCCTGCAGAAGCCCTTTCCCTCTACCAACTCCCGTACGCCCCATCAGACTCACTCCTCATTCTGGGGATTACCTACCAAAAGAGACTGATACAAAGCTCAGAACATCATGAGCAAATACATCAACATCAGCATTACCATCTGGTGGGGGTTATTAGACATAACACTAACAATGCATCAATGCTCTCACTATTTTAATTATTTACAGGTCTAACTGTTTGTAACCATAAGCAAAGCATGCGAGCCAACTAGACCCTGAGTGAGCGTTGCCATCTCTAGGTGACTGCACGAGCATCAGAGAGTAAGGGGATGGTTTGGTAATCACATATTAAAGATATCGGAGCGTGAATACTGATTAGCCAGTTTGTTTTGATTACTCATCAAGTTTCTACATACTCGATAGCTGGAATCGTACAGGGCGGCATCAGCTCAGTTAAGCCTACTGACTATACTTATCTGATATAGTTTTTTATAGTAATATTATCTAATAATCTATGTATAATATTATAATATATTAAATATATATATAGTGATTATATGCATTATATATAATATATATGATATAGTGGAGTATATTCATATGTATAGTATAAGTCATCATGATATATGTATATATATGTATATAACTATAATATGTCATATATATATATTAATAATATATAGTATATATATAATATTATATATATATTTATATTATTATATAGATATATATTATAGAGGATATATATATATATATATGGAATTATATATATATTTGATATATGGCATATATATATCATGTATTATATGGGTATATATATATATATATTATATATATATTATATATATATAATATATATATATATATATATATTATATATTATATATAATGTTTTATTTATATATTACATATATATATATATAATATACATATATTACATATATATATATATACATATATACATATACATATACATATATACATATACATATACATATATAAACATATACTATATATATATATACATATATATACATATATATATAGTGGATTTTCTTAGTTGGTAAAACATCTTGATATTTCAGGGTGACAAAGACACTCGTCATTCTTGGGGTTGTTTATGCGCAACGTTTCGCCAAAGACACTTGGCATCATCAGGCTAAAAATAGTTAAAAATGTAATATACTACAATGCTAAAAAGCCAACATCTATAAAAAAATAGTAAAAAATAAAACAATAAAGTAATCCTATATTATCTAAAAATACTAACTAATAAATAAAATACAATTCGTACTTAACGGACCTTGGTGTGTATGCTGTCTGAGTTGGTAGAGGACTGAATGAACAATAGTTTGTGGGAAACATTTCGGCTCGTGTGTGGCGATCGAAACGAGAGTCGGACAATCGAAACAGTGTGATAATCATTTGAGTATATGTAGTTGGTGTGAAGTGACTTGGTTATTAAGATCAGGGGACAGATGCTTGATGTGTATGGATTCTAATAATTTAGTGTCACTAGGGTAGTGTGCCTTGGATAGGATACTAAAGTCACTCATAGAAAAAGGGTGATCTAAATCATGTGAGTGTGAGCGGATTGCAGATTGCGAAGGTGAAGAAATGGGTCGACCAGTACGTGCAGAAACACCTTTATGCTCAGAAAGCCTAAGGGTTAGATTCCTTGTCGTCTCGCCGACGTATCTAGCGTGACAGCTAGAACATTTGAATTCGTAAATTATGTTAGAAATAAGGGCTTTAGGTATAGTCTTTATATTTGAAATGTGTTCTTAAGGTAAATGTATTAGTAAAAATAAATTTAAATGTTGAGTTAGGAAGATGTAACTTAAGTAGATCATTGAGTTTTTTTCGAATGGTGTAACTGAGATGGCCGTAAAATGGAAGTTTAACATAGTGTGTGTCTAATATGGGTTCGGGTTCGTTCGACTTGGGGTTGAACTTTTCATCTAGGAACTTGGAGATGGTTGCTTCAATTAATTTGAGGGGGTAGCCATTGTTTTGGAAAAAATTAGTAAGGAATTTGATCTCATTATCAAAGGAAAACCAATTAGAAGAGAAACTATAGCATCTGTGTAGTAAGGTCTTAATAGTATTGATTTTAAAAAGGTTAGGGATGAATGAAACATATTGAGTTCCCAAGCCAGTGAAAGTAGGTTTTCTATAGACTGAGGTGGTAAGATAATTATTTTTACGAGTAACTAGGATATCCAAAAATGGTAGTGATAATTGTTTTTTCAACTTCATATGTGAACTTAATGTTTGGGTACTGAGAATTAAGGTAGTTCAAAAATAAGGGAATGTGCTCGGTATTTTTAAAGAGTAAAAAAGTGTCGTCTACATATCGCTTATAATAAAAAGGTTTAAAATGCTTAGGACAGTTAGACAACCACATGTCTTCATAGTGACATAGAAAGGCATTAGCAAATGAAGGACCTATGCACGATCCCATGGAAACACCATCAGTTTGGACATAAAGTTTTTTGTTAAATATAAATGGAGAGTCTTTTATAGCTAAAGTAAAGTAAAGGTGTTTCTGCACGTACTGGTCGACCCATTTCTTCACCTTCGCAATCTGCAATCCGCTCACACTCACATGATTTAGATCACCCTTTTTCTATGAATGACTTTAGTATCCTATCCAAGGCACACTACCCTAGTGACACTAAATTATTAGAATCCATACACATCAAGCATCTGTCCCCTGATCTTAATAACCAAGTCACTTCACACCAACTACATATACTCAAATGATTATCACACTGTTTCGATTGTCCGACTCTCGTTTCGATCGCCACACACGAGCCGAAATGTTTCCCACAAACTATTGTTCATTCAGTCCTCTACCAACTCAGACAGCATACACACCAAGGTCCGTTCAGTACAAATTGTATTTTATTTATTAGTTAGTATTTTTAGATAATAAAAGGATTACTTTATTGTTTTAATTTTTTTTTTTTTTATATATAGATGTTCGCTTTTTAGCATTGTAGTATATTACATTTTTAACTATTTTTAGCCTGATGATGCCAAGTGTCTTTGGCGAAACGTTGCGCATAAACAACCCCAAGAATGACGAGTGTCTTTGTCACCCTGAAATATCAAGATATATATATATATATATATATATATATATATATATATATATATATATATATATATATATATATATATATAATATATATATATATATATATATAATATATATAGATATATATATTAGTATATATATATATATATATATTAATATATAATATATAATATATGTGCTACACTTCAACTTCAATGTAAGTCCAGAAGAATCTAAAGAAGTAACCATACTGTGTTTCATCTTGAGAAACTGAAGACTTGACATGGTCCATGAGTAAGCGGGTGGCAATCTCAAATCGGTTTGATGTGCTCGGTGCCATCAGGACCCTGTAGAACTGTGGGATACCTTCAAACGTGAAACACTCCAGGCTGCCAAGGAGTGTATAGGGGAGCGCCTGAGGTCAAGGCGTGGTTTTGCCTAGACGGAGACGCGGGAGAGTATCGAGGAGAGTCGCGCTGTCAGGCTAACTGGGAACCAGGACCAGTACAGGGTTCTGTCACGCAGGACTAGAACTCTCCTGGGGAGAGACTAGGAGAGATATGTCAGGAGTCTCGCTGAGGATGTCAATAGCCATTTGAACGCTAATGACCTCCGACCCACCTAACGAGCCCTGAAGAAGCTTGGTTCCAAGTCTCCATCTCGGGTGAGTGCTATCCGTGCAGCAGATGGGCGCCTCGTGTCGGACATGGATGGGCAGATGGCTCGTTGGGTTGGGTACTTTTGAGTAATTGAGTACCACAGTTGTTAACGGTGGACCCTCTAATTGGGGGCAGCTTCACACCACTGGAATACAGGCAATGGATGCGATCCTCCTATGGACGAAACCTTACCCTCTCTTGACGAAGTCAGAGAGGCTGTAGCAAAGTTGAGGGGTGGAGAGGCAGCTGGTGTTTGTAATACCAGTGCGGAGCTCCTCAAAGCTGGGGGTGAGACCATGATCCGCGGGTTGTATGCTGTCCTGACTGCCATGTGGCAATCAGATACCATTCCTCCTGACTGGAAAAGTGGGCTGGTCGTCCCTATCTTGAAAGTTAAAGGGGACCGTCAGGACTGCAACAATTACCGCGGTATTACATTGCTCAGCGTTCCAGGTAGGGTGCTTGCCCTTCTATTGCTGACACGGATCCGAAGCTCTGCTGAAGATCAGAGCTCAGCNATAAAAAATTTAAAATTTATTAAATTTTTTAAAAATTTTTAAATAATTAAAATTTTTATAATTTTTTTTTTTTTTAAAAAAAAAAATTTTTAAAATTTTAAAAAAAAAAAAAAATTGTTTTTAAAATAATTAATAATTGTTAATATATATCGATTATTTTTAATTTTTTAGTATATATATTAATTAAATTTTTAATGATATTTATATAATATAATATATAATATAATATAATTTATACATATTAAAATTATAATTATACAATAATATACATAAAAATATAATAAAAAATATATATTTTAATATAAATAACATATTATAAAATATATACATATATATCATATTTATTAGGGGTTTTTTCTTAGTGGAAACTTTTGATATTTCGGTGCAAGACCCCGTCTTCTTGGGGTTTTTTTAGCGCAACTTTCCCCAAAAGACACTTGGATCATGGGGCTAAAAATATTTAAAAATTAATTATACAATGCAAAAACCCAACATCTTAAAAAAAAATTAGTAAAAAAAAAAAAAATAAAGTAACCCATATTATCTAAAAATCTAACTAAAAAATAAAAACATTCGATTTAAACGGATTGGGTGTATGTGTCTGGTTGGTAGAGACTAAATGAACAATATTTTTGTGGGAAACTTTTTCGGTCGTGTGTGGCGATCAAAACGAGAGTCGGGAAAATCAAAACAGTGTGATAATCATTTGAGTATTGTAGTTGGTGTGAAGTAAATTTGGGTTTTTAAAGATCAGGGGACAGGCTTGATGTTAGGGGATCTAAAAATTTAGTGTCACTGGGATGTCCTTTGGGATGGATACTAAAGTCACTCATGAAAAAAGGGTGATCAAAATCATTGAGTGTGAGGGGATTGCAGTTGCGAAGGTGAAAAAAAGGGGTCGACCAGTCGTGCGAAAAATTAAAAGCTAAGGGTTAGTTTCTTGTCTCCGCCGACGATCTAGCTTTTGGGAAGCTGGGGAAATTGAAAATTCCGTTTAAATATTTTAGAAAAAAAGGGGGTTTTTAGGTATAGCTTTATATTTGAAATGTGTTTTTAAAGGGTAATTTAGAAAAAAAAAAATTTAAATTTTGTTGGGAAAGAAACTTAAGTAATCATTGATTTTTTTTCGAATGGTGTAACTGGATGGCCGAAAAATAAAAGTTTAACATAGTGTGTTCTATAGGGTTTCGGGTTCGTTCGACTTGGGGGTTGAATTTTTCATCTGGGAACGGGGAGGGGTTCTTAAATAATTTTGAGGGGGTAGCATTTTTTGGAAAAAATTATTTAAGGAATTTGATCTCATTATCAAAAAAAACCATTAGAAGAGAAACTATCTCTGTGTAGTAGGTCTTAAAGTATTGTTTTTAAAAAGGTTGGGGATAAATGAAACATATTGATTTCCCAACCATGAAAGTAGGTTTTTTATAGACTGAGGGGGTAAAAAATTATTTTTACGAGAACTAGGATATCCCAAAAAAGGTAGTGTAATTGTTTTTTTAACTTTATATGTGAACTTAAGGGTTTTGGGGATGAAAAAGGAGTTAAAAATAAGGGAATGTGCTCGGTATTTTTAAAGATAAAAAAGTGTCGTCTACATTCGTTAAAAAAAGGGTTTTAAAAGCTTAGGAAGTTAGACAACCCCATGTCTTTTATAACTAGAAAAGGGATTAGCAAAAAAGACCTAGCCATCCCCTGGAAAAAAAAACCCTCTTTGGAATAAAGTTTTTTTTTTAAATATAAAAGGAGAGTCTTTTTTTACTAAAATAAAGTAAAAGGTTTTTCTGCAGTATGGTCGCCCATTTCTTCACCTTCGCAATCTGCAATCCGCTCCAAAAAACTACAGATTTAGATCACCTTTTTTTTATGAATGACTTTTGTATCCTATCCAAGGCCCCACTACCCTAGTGACCTAAAATATTAGAAAACCAACACTCAAGCATCTGTCCCCTGATTTAAATAAACCCAAGTCACTCACACCAACTACATAACTCAAAGATTTTCAACTGTTTCGATTTTCCCACTTCGTTCGATCGCCACAACCCCAGCCGAAATTTTCCCCAAACATTGTTCTTTGTCCTCTACCAAATAGACAGCATTTCACACCAAAGGGCCTTAATCAAAATGTATTTTATTTATTGTTTATTTTTAGATAAAAAAAAGATTTCTTTTATTTTTTTTAATTTTTTTTTTTTTTTTTTTTTAATTTTTTTTTTTTTGTTTTTATTTTTTTTTTTTTTATAATTTTTTTTTTTTTTTTTGGTTTTTTTTTTGTTTTTTTTAAAAAATCGTTTTATTTAAATTTTTATATTAATTTTTTAAATAAATTTTTATTAAAAATTTTTAATTATAAAAAAAATAATTTTTAATAAAAATAGTATATATATATAAATTTAAATATATTAAAAATAAATAATGTTTAATTAATATTAATAAAAATTAAGAATAAATATTTTTTATTTGAGAAATAAATTAAAGTTAAAATAAAAAAAAATCAATCTAAATTTTGATTCTCGGTGCATCAAAAACCCCTGAGAAAATGGGGATCTTAAAAATGAAAAAAACCTCCAGGCTGCCAAGGAGTGGGTGGGGAGGCCGAGAACGTGGTTTGCTAACGGAACCGGGAAGAGTATAGGAAGAGTCGGCTGTAGGCAACGGGGGAACCAGGACCAGTACAGGGTTCTGCACGCAGGATAGAACTCTCCCGGGGAGACAGGAGAGATTGTCAGGAGTCTCGCGAGGGTCAATAGCCATTTGAACGTAATGACCTCCGAACCCCCCTAACGAGCCTGAAGAAACTTGGGTTTCCAAGTCTCCATTGGGGGGAGGGGCTACCCGTGGCAGATGGGCGCCTCGGTCGGACAGGGAATGGGCAGATTGGCTCGTTGGGGGGGGTTTATTTTTTGAGAAATTAAACCCAAAGTTGTTAAGGGTGGCCCCTCTAATTGGGGGCGGGGCTTCACACCCGGAATAAAGGCAATGGATGCGATCCTCCGGGGGGACAAAAAATTTTTTACCCTCTCTTGACGAAGTCAGAGAGGCTGTAGCAAAGTTGAGGGGTGGAGAGGCAGCGGGTTTTTTGAAATACCAGGGCGGAGCTCCCCCAAAGCTGGGGTGAGACCATGATCCGCGGGGGGTATGCTGTCCGGGACTGCCATGGGGCCCAATAAAGATACCATTCCCCCTTTACGGGAAAAAGGGGGCTGGTCTTTCCCCTTATTTTGAAATTTAAAGGGGCCCGTCGGGAAATGAAAACAATTACCGCGGTTTTTACTTTGCTCAGCGTTCCAGGTAGGGGTTCCCCCTTTTTTCTGAAAAACGGATCCGAAGCCATCTGCAAAAGCATCAGAGCCCTCAGCAGCCCTGGTTTTCACCCCCAAGAATCAACAACGGCCCGGGGGGAATTCCTAGCGCTTCGTGCCCTGGGGAAATGCCGAAAATAAATTTTTCAAACAGGGGATGCTTGCACCCTATGTTTTTTCTAAAGAAGGTTTTTGACTCGTGAAATCGTGTTTTTAATTTGGGATCTTCTGCGTTCGGGGGGGTTCTCCCAAGGGAAATTTTGGGTTTTTTAGGACGGGTTTATTCGGGGGAACTGGGGAGTGCTGTGAAGTGGGGGGCCCGGTTTGTATCCATTTTTTTCCCTTTTAATAGTGTGTGGTAGAGGGGCGTCCTTGCCCCATCACTTTTAAAACCTTGTAGGGGATAGGTTTTAAGAAACTTTTGTAGATCAAAGTGATTGTGGAGCATCCCCCCCGGCACAAAAAAGGTAAATGATCTTTTTTTTTCCCGATGATGAGTAATTTTTATGAGCGCTGGAGGTCTTTTGGTGATGGACCCTCGGGCGCTGCTCGAGAAGGCAAGCTTTTGGGTTTATGGTTTTTGGGCTAAAAGATTAGGTCCAGGTTGGTTTACTAGATAAAAAATCCAGTCTGTTCATGCGTGCTGCGAGTACATTGATATTTTAAAATTTTTTACATCCCTTGATAAGGCAGTAATTATAATGGCGGCCCACGTCAAAAAGTCTTAGGCGGATTGGTATACCCAAGGGTTTGTTATGGACTCGCTAGCACGAGTTTTTTGGCTTTGGGGTTTCCCTTGTGCAGGAGGACAAAGATCAGGATTTTCAGTCGCTTTTTATCCCGGTTTTTACGGGTTTGTGAAACAGGAAAATAAAGGCAAACCTTGAAGAGGCTAATCGATGGCTTTGGTGTAAGTGTCTTCGCAGAATCAGGGGGTTATCCCCTTGGGATGTTTTTTGTGTCAAATCAGCGTTTGGCATCGAAAAACACTGAATCGAACCCCTATTACATGCTTTGGGTCTTATCGCCAACTTGGCTATAGGGGCATGTGGAAACGCTACCCTAAAAACCGATACCAACCCTTTCCCAATGGGGTTTTGGGGCCCGAAAGAAACAACCCCGGCGGGAAGAGGCCCAAGGTGGCGCCTCCCCAGTAGCGTGGCTGTGGAAAGGGTTGTGTTTCCTTTTTTTTTTTTTTTTTTTTAAAATCTTGGCATAGCGCCTGTAGGCAGGCCCTTTCCAGGTTTTGGGAGGGTGGGCCCCCTGGAGGCTCACTTGGGGCTGTGGGGGTTTTGGCCCTCGCCTTGGGGCGAAAGGCGGGTTTTTTATATTGACCCCCGTAATTAGGGGTTCATGCCCCCCCCTGTTCCTCCGATGCACTCAAATCTAAGGAAAGGGAGTATAATGGGCGGGACATGGGGGTTTGTTCTTGGGGGCCGTACTTTTAAAATTTTTTCCCCCAGTGCTGGGAAAGCGTTCGCCAGGCGTTTCCGCGATTTTTTTAATTTTTAAACGCCACGAGCGCCAGGCCCCCTTGCTCCGCCAGGGCTGGCTTTAGGAGAAGTATTGGAATACCCTGGCAACGCGACCCTTGGGGACCCCTCTCCCCGGGGCAAATCAATTTTTTTCCCATTCAGTTTTATTTTTTCCCAAAAAACTCTAAGCATTTCAGAGTAGGAAACCTATTGCAAAGGGTTTAAATATGTGTAGGGCCCAATTTTTTTTTCAGGAAAAAAAGTCATGTATTTATTTTAAAAACACCATCGGGGTTTCCAGCCAGCTGACAGCACCAGACACCTCACCCCCCCCCCAACCCACCCCCAGAGGTAAAGTGTATTTTGTTTTATTGCCCCAATTTTTTTTTGGTTTGGGGAAACCATATTGCACAAATTATGTAACATTGGATTTTTTGGTGTGAAAATCTTTACAGGGTTAAAATCGATCAGAGGCCTCTCATTTCAAAAGGGAATCTAGTGAGACGTGATTTATAATTTGGCTCCCCACTTAAATATTTTATTTCGTGGTACATCAGATAGAATTAAATTTAGTTTTTTTTTGCCAATATCAGGTTAAAGTTTGGGGATGGGCGTCTTTTCATTGGCTAGTCAGAGGCCTCTGACCCTCATATATTTCACGTGTGACGTGCTTATAATAGTGTGCTTTCCCACACTGTAAAATTAATTTTTTTTGGTAAATTTTTAAACCCCAGGACCAGAAAATTTTCTACACATTTTTAGCGTATGGTTCCGGGTTTTCCCTTTTAGATTCTGAAAAACATTTCAAGTGAGTTTCCCTCGCAAATCCCTACTTTCGGGGAAAATAAGATGTTTTTAGTAGGAAAGGAGAGTGTATAGGGGGGGTGCAGTCCCCGTTCGTTCACAAGTTGTTTTGTACAACCCGTAGATTAGTACACCAAAAAAATTGTTTCGTAGTCTATATTAAACCATAGTCTTTTGTACAAATCACTCAGAGTTTAATTTACTACAAGAGTTTTTAAAGACCTCAAATATGTTTTCGAAAAAAATCAAAATTAGTGTACGAACAACTAAAAAAAACCTGGGTACGAAACAACTTTGTACGAAAGTCCCCGTTTAAACCCATAGGAAAATATGAAAAAAAAAACTAACCAAAACCCCCACTTTTAAAACTCACTAACCCAACTCCACTTTTAAACCCAAATAAAGCCCAAAACCCCCACTTAAAAATGTCCCCTGGGAAGGGAAAAACAGAGGCGGCCCGGGCACAAGAGGGGAAAAAGAGTGAGGCGCAAAAAACAAATTTTCTCTCTCCCCCCGATGAATAGCATGTATATTTTATCTCCCAAAAAATAATTATTTACTCATTTAGACAAAGTTTTAAAAATAAATAAAAGGAAACAATCCATACTCCCAATTGGGTTGGGAAAATCTGGTTTCCCAGTGTAAAAAAATAATACCCTTTTATTTATTTTTTGGGGGAAACAGAGAAAATTTAATGAGTTCAACTTTGTTACCAAAATTAAAAAGGATAAATATGCCCGTTTCAACCCCCTACTCACATTGAAAAATACCCTCCCGATATTTTGGGGGCCGTGCCCCCCCGGACCCCCCTTGCTAGTTCACTAACCTAATACAATTTTCATTAGGGCATTACTGTTTTTTAGGACGAAAAATTTGTCATGAATGTTTTTTTAAAATGTTTGAATTTTTCTGATACTTATTTTTTTGGGGCTTTTATTTTCTCAATTTAAAGTCAATTACACTATATTTAATGATTTTTGATTTTTTATATGTTTCCCCCTTTTTATTTTCCAGATTTGGGCCACTGCTAGATTTTGATGATTAGAAGGCTTGACCCGCCAAAACAGAAAGGATCATTGCCCAAAAATAAAATGGAAAGACAGAAAGACAGCCTAGATTTGTTCCTGAGCGAGACAGGTTGGAATTAAAAAATTTGGGTTTGGGAATAAAACCCTACTGAAAACATTTTTCCCAATGTTTTTAAAATTACAAACCTATATATTGTTTTTTCTTTTTTACTTGTTAGGGTGGAAAGAGAAATTTAAAAGGGTAAAATTTACAATTGCCTTTGGAAGTATGATTGATTGTGGCATGTTAGGTTAAGTGGTGAACTATATATAATAATTCATATCACTACAGGAAGTATCTGATAGGTTGTTGTTGCAGGTTAGGTTAAGTGGTGAACTATATCTAAATATTCATATCACTACTGGAAGTATCTGATAGTGTGTAGCATGTTAGGTTAAGTGGTGAACTAATTTTAATGAATCATATCTACAGGAAGTATCTGATAGATTGTTGCAGGTTAGCTTAAGTGGTGAACTATTTAATTATTCATATAACTACTGGAAGTATATGATCGATTGTTGCATGTTAAGTGCTGATGTTAAAGTAATCGTCCAGACCATTTCATCATTCCTGATTTAATGCAATCAAAGCATAGCCATTAACGAGTATATCAACAATAAGTCGTCACTTTTTGTATCCAGTCAGCCGTTTTTAAATAATCCGCAATCAAAATCTGCAAATTCCCCGAGTTTTCAAAACGCTCTCAAGGTTTGCAGACGCTCAGGCTCAGGCTCGGTGACGTAGCATCAGGGAGGCTCATCTTCCCGCGCTGATCAGAGAGACACGTAAACACAGAGATAAATACAGGGTGTAACACGAGTTTATGCAAATGTTGATACAGGAGATAGACCGAATTATTCTAAGAACAAAATGCTCTATACCCATATGCTTTCTGAAGCTTCCTTTACGTGACATGGAGTGAGAAAGAATTACCGCGGCCGTCATGTAACTCACGGCTAGCGGGAGGCAGGAGGTATGAGATGTGCACTCGCGCGTATGCCCCCCGGTGAAATTATGAATTATTTAATCATAATTTCTACTAGTTATGGACAATTACAGTATCTTATAAGTTTTAACTACACAATCGATATTAATAAACGGCTGTTATTTACCAAATAAGCAGTACATGAGAACAGCAGGGCTGTCATAAGCAATAATGTAAAGGGCTACTTGGCATTATGTCGGCGAGGGAGAGGCAAGGTGGGTAGGGATGGGTGCCGTGCGAGGCTACATCAGCTGTGTCCCTCCTTCTCCCGCCCAGATTAGTGGCAGTGTTTAGTTTGAGAGTGAACTCTGCGGACAATGCCGTACTCTTACAGTAACGTGGAGTATGCGGATGGTGTTTATCTACGGGTTCTGCAATGGAAGTGCAAATGCTGCCGTACAGGAATACAGAAGAAGATACCCTAACATAAAATATCCCAATGTTCGAACATTTTACAGGGTATTTCAACACCTTCGTGACAAAGGATCTTTCCCTGGAATGGGTGCAACAGCTGAAAGGATAGGGGAACATGGAAAGGTGAGGCAGATTCTTCATGCAGCGGAAAACAGCCCAGACATAAGCACAAGAAGAATTTCCCTCCGACTTGGAGTTTCTCACATGAAAGCATGGAGGGTGCTGAGAAAAGAAGGTCTTCATCCATATCATCTGCACAAGGTTCAACATCTTCAGGATGGAGATTCAGTGAGGCGATTGGAGTTTTGTAAATCGCTACAAGCAAATTCCCAGCTGTGGAAATATATTTTGTTCACCGATGAGGCCACATTTACCCGTGCCGGAATGCATAATGCTCATAATGAACATTGGTGATCAAAAGAGAATCCTCACAAGATGGTAGAAAGTAATTTCCAGCAAAGATTTTCTATTAATGTCTGGTGTGGCATGATTGGTGAGCACTTGATTGGCCCACACATCTTTCAAGATCGCATTAACGGGGATATTTATGCTAACTTTTGATAGATCACCTCCCCTCACTCCTAGATGTTCCCCTGGGCACACGGCGCCGACTAGTATTTCAGCATGACGGGGCACACCACACTTCAGTAAGCAAGTGAGGCAGCATCTTGACCAAGCATTTCCTGGACGGTGGATAGGCCGGGGAGGACCACACCCATGGCCTGCCAGATCACCAGACCTAACACCACTG
Organism: Chionoecetes opilio; assembly: GCA_016584305.1. Taxonomy (NCBI): domain Eukaryota; kingdom Metazoa; phylum Arthropoda; class Malacostraca; order Decapoda; family Majidae; genus Chionoecetes; species Chionoecetes opilio. The sequence goes on from JACEEZ010006541.1 coordinate 25,037, forward strand.
GATTTTTATCTCTGGGGAGACATGAAATCACATGTATACAATAAGAAAAGTGACAACAAGCAAGAACTTCTGGAGAGAATAATGGCAGCTTCACAGCACATCAAGAACAAGCCAGAAATTCTAAGAAAAAGTGTTCATTCCATACTTCAGCGAGCGCAACTGTGTATTGAAGCTGATGGTGGCCACTTTGAACACTTGATGTGATCATCACAACATTAAGGTAAGTCATGATGACAAGAGACAGTACGTAAGAGTAAGTAGATCGAGCTGCCGGGAGATTACTAACATTCAGCTGTAGACGTTGCCACGTAGCATTTTACAGTATTAGTGTGTCAAATTTCAGCTATGCTGTCTTCATGTAATGCTTATCAGTAAATTTAATGAATCTTTGTCTCGTTATAAGATACTGTAATGCTCCCTAATTTGTAACAATCATAATTAAACTAATGTTCATAATTTCAGAGATGACCACGATCTGTAAATAATCCCCATATCCAGAACTCCATATCCAGAATAATACTCCACATTACCGTAAGCGTACAACACTGTCTACAGCTTATTTCTCTCAAATTGATACTAAATAAGTCATGATTTTAACTCTTTCAAACTAAACACTGCCGCTAATCTGGGCGGGAGAAGGAGGGACACAGCTGATGTAGCCTCGCACGGCACCCATCCCTACCCACCTTGCCTCTCCCTCGCCGACATAATACCAAGTAGCCCTTTACATTATTGCTTATGACAGCCCTGCTGTTCTCATGTACTGCTTATTTGGTAAATAACAGCCGTTTATTAATATCGATTGTGTAATTAAAACTTATAAGATACTGTAATTGTCCATAACTAGTAGAAATTATGATTAAATCATTCATAATTTCACCGGGGGACACGCGGGCGAGTGCACATCTCATACCTCCTGCCAAGATAAAGAGACAGATAAAGAAAGATAAAGAGACACCTGTTAATCCACCTCGTACTCGGGCTCAAACATATAGGATCCCATGACAATCTGAGGTTCGTTTTCCTCATAGTATACGCGACCAGCGTCATTTCTTTCGGTGTCAGATTGAGCATCGTACTCTAAATCTGTCACAGCGACAGATTCACTGTCTGACACTGAAGTACAATCGCTCATCATAACATTTGCCGACAGGTGCCAGACAGAGTGTCTGCGGGCGTCCCTGTTCTGACGTCATCAATAACAGTCGTAGCCCTGTTGGAGGGAAGATTTTTTTTTTCGCGCGCTTTTTACAAAAGTCGTGTTTTTACGGAAACAAGGCCTGGAAATCAATTATTTTTGGTGGATTAGGTGTTTTGAATGTACATTCAACATAATTCGGCCAAAAAAAAATGGGTCTGGACGATTACTTTAAGTTAAATGATGAATGGTTTCTCTTTACCTAAATAGATTCTGAGAAACATTATCTCAGTGAGTTTCCGTTGCAAATCACTACTTTCAGAGATATAATTTGCTTTTAGTAGGAAGGAGAGTGTATAGGAGCGGGTGCAGTCAGTTCGTACACAAGTTGCTTCGTACACCAGTAGATTAGTACACCAAAAAGTTGTTTTGTAGTCTATATGAAACCATAGTCGTTTCGTACACTCAGCTCAGAGTTTAACTTTACTACTAGAGTTACGAAACGACATCACGTATGTACGAAAAAAACTAAAATCGGTGTACGAAACTACTAACGAAACCTGGCTACGAAACAACTTGTGTACGAAACTCCCTGTAACCTATAGGATATGAAAATATTAACTAACCTAACCCTACATTTTAACCTATCAACTAAGGCCAAATCCCCATTAAAAAGTGATGATCTTTAATATCGATACTGGAAGTATGATCGATTGCTGCATGTTAGGTTAAGCGGTGATAAATTATATTCAATAATACAACTACTGGAATTATATGATATATTGTTGCACGTTAGATAAGTAGTGAGCGAGTTTAAATTATAAATATCAGAACTATCTTTGGTAAAATTTCGGAAGTGGGCATTCACTGATTTCGAGGTCGAAACTTAGTTTTCCTGAATAGTTTTGATGTGTTTTTTGAATGAATCTGGCACTCGTTTTTGTCGGAAATCAATGTTTGTGTACAGGTGTGGGGGTGCCCGCCCCTCCCGCCCCGCAAACCTTAATTGCTCCGCTTCGCACTGCCATAGTATTGATAATTTTCTTTTTTTCTTGATATCTGTTACTGAACCTCTAACCTCTAACCTAATCTAATTTAACCTAACTTAACAGTTTATGGCTGAAATAACGATAGATTTTCGGTAGTAAATGAAACACCATTATTATTCAATTGCACCAGGGGAAAAGGGGGTTTTAAAAATATTCATAATGAATATTCTACACGATGATGTAGGAAGAATCCTAGGACTTTTGGAAGCCCCCTACCGAAATAATACCCTATCCTTTGTACGAGTTAGGTGGTAAAAAAGGTTAAAGGGTTTTAATATCACAACTGCCTTAGGAAGCATATGACATATTGTTGCACGTTAGTTCAGTGTGAACGAACTTTAATGATTAATAACAGTACTGTCTGGAAGAGTAGCTACAATGCAATCACGGCATATAACTTGGTAGTTTGTCATCTATGCCCTAAATATACTCCTTGATGAGGTCAATGAGCATCCCCTTATCCACAGTGGATATAGGGGGTTGCCTTAAGAGCCAGCATCGTCACTCGTAGCAGTAGTGTCGACTGTAGATGCAAACAAACTTGAATTTCCCGCGATTTCCGGGCGCTATTTCGCCGAGTCGAGCGAGAATAGGAAAAGGGTTAGCTTTTGGCGAACACTCACGTCCGCCAACCCTGGCGCGGAAGCCAGTGTTTACAAGTAAGGATTTCCTGAGGCTGGCGTTCGCCTGGCGCAGCATCGCCAGCCGATCGCCAACCCGGGCGGAAGTTTTAATAGTACGGCCTTTAGGCCACTCGACGGTGCAGAAATATTTTTAGTGGATTTATGGGTCACACTCGGGATCGAACTCGGGTCTTCGAGAACGCCACTCGGTGACGCTAATTACTCTGCTACCGCCTCCCCTAAATAGGAGGCGGTAGCCCAAATGAATTCCTGTCGAGAGTTGCTTGGTATGGGAATGGAGCCTGCAGGGGGATTCGCGCGGGGGTGCCCCCCGGGAGTGCCGTCGTAAGGTTGGCGAGGCGACCCCCCCCCCCCCCCCCCGGCATATGCCCGCAATGATTTATTAGCAGCGAGCGAAGCGACCTGCTTCTTACCATAAGACCCGTGGAACCAAGTTTAAGCCAAAAAGTGTATAACTACTCCTAAATATTGTCGGATTGAGCAAAAAATTAACATGCAAGTAGTGCTGTCAAAATCAATGGGGGTCTGTGCAACAAACTTTTTGAGTAAAACAAGCCCTTAATGAGTAATTAGCATAAACTACTCCTAAGTATTGTCGGAGTGAGCTGAAATTTGACATGCAAGTAGTGCTGTCAAAATCAATGGTGGTCTGTACAACATATTTTTTGCGTAGAACAAGCCCTTAATGAGTAATTAGCGTAATGAGTTAATTGGCTGGAACGTGGCTCGCTGCCACGTTCCAGCCGCAAGAACTGAGCCAAAAGCAAAGGGGCCAGAGGCTGGACGCCTATACTCGATATATATATTATATATATATATATATATATAAAATATATATATATTATATATATATATATATTTTATATAATATATATATATATAAAATATATTTTATATATTTTTATATTATATATATTATATATATATGTATATATATATATATATATATATATATAAAAATATATTAAAATATATATATATATATAACATATAATATATATATATATATAATTCTATATATATAATATTTTATATATATATTAAAATATATATATATATATATATATATATAATATATATATATATATATATATATATATATATATATATATATAAAATATATATATATTAAAAAATCATCACATGGTATTACAGGCGTGGAACTTAGAGGTGAGTTGAAAGGGGTGGGACCGTTTGGTACTGGGATTGTGGTTGTTGACGACGCTTGTGTTGGAAAAGAGCTACACCGGCAATCTTTTGTCCCTCCTGGCTGTAAGACACGTTCTAACGCCCTACCAGGGTCTGCAGGATGTCCTTGACCCCCTCACTCACTATGACTGGGTAAAGGCAGTCTGATCAGATATATGAAAGTAAGGTCATAGTTGTATAAAAGTCACAATGTATGGACAAAACTGTATATATTCAGAGGAAGTACACAAAAAAAGATCCTTTTAAACACATGAAAACTATTTTTAAATGAATTTAAACTATTTTTCTCTCTCCCTATATAACTTTATATTATATTATACATTATATATATATATATATATATACATATAATATTTTATATATATATATATATATATATATATATTATATAAAATTATATTTTATATATATATATATATATATATATATATAATATATATTTTATATATATATATATATATTTTATATATATATATTTTAAATTTATTATATATATATATATATATATATATAATATATATATATATATTATATACATATATATATATATAAAATATAATATATATATATATATATATATATATAATATATATATATATATAATATAAAATATATATAAAATATATATATATATAATATATATATTTTATATATATATATATATATATATATATATATATATTATAATATATATATATATATAATATATATATATATATAATATATATATATACGTATATAAAATATATTTTATATATATATATATTTTATATATATATATATATATATAATATATAATATATATTATATATATATATTTATATATATAGTATATATATATATATATTATATTAAAATTTATATATATTATATATATTATATATATATATATATATATTTTATATATATATATATATATATATATATATATATATATATATATCACTTTGTGGCATTTCATATACTGATACATGCGATAAGTATCCACACATGCCCACCACACAGGCTGCCACGTCTGGGATCTTTTATGAGGTTAAGAAGACACTTAAGGAGGGACGCGTGCAGTTTCTCGAACTCTCTAAATTCACTACGATAATGGACGACGTCAAGTTTGGAAAGAAAGTAATCGTTGCATCTGATTTGGCCACTGATATGTATAACAGCAAACATTTCTCTCGCACAGGTAATAAATCCTCATGTTTAAGTGATACTATGTATGAACAATCTGCTTAAGAGTACCTTGCTACATGGAGAAAAATAAATAATATCATATCCATTATATTTCTTTATAGAATGAGAATTTATATAAATCAACAATCATGGATTCATTAGTTTTAGACAGTGCTTAATCAATACAATACAACAATTTAAGCATTTGCATATATTAACATCACTTCTTTACTTAAATTTGGTTATGAAAAACTGTGTGAAAATTTTGCATATAAGACGTTTTTTCATGTATTAGTTATTTCACAAAATGACTAATCAATTAACGTGAATCTTTCAGTATAACTTTTCCCATTTTACTGTAGCCTGTCTTTTCTTTCGGTATTGGAAGGCATCTGTCCATATTATCTGGGAAGGGAAACTTATTCCACACAGCTTCTAAGTATGATTAGCCAGAGGGATAATCCACTGATTCTTACTCTTAACAAAAGGTAAGTGAATTAGAAACTGTCTTCGTTTAATCATATAACTCTACTTCACATTACATCATTATTCAAAGTTAGATATTATAATCATTCAGTACATCTGTCATACATATAAAAAAAGATAATAAATGCTGACACTCAACTGTCAAGGCACATTTTATGTATTGTTAGTTAATACATTATAGCCATAGCACTGCATTCACCTTATATACAAGTTCATAAAGTAACCATCCCTTCAAGAAAGATTTTTTTTTTTTTATATCTGCTGGTATTAATCTATTCATGAAAATGTAAGGCTACACTCATTTCTTTCGTTCAATTACTTGTGTCTGTTTGATCAGGAAATAATCAACACATTTGTAAAACTGATTAAAGTTTATGTTCTTTACAATAATTGCATCTCCCTCAAAAAAAAACTTATCCTAAAAAAGACTTAATAATCTTTTTAATTAATCTTTAAAGACATAATCTTTGTCAGCTTCATTGAATGTTTAAAAGAATGCTCAAACTTTTAATACAAAAAGCATAACATATTTATACAAATAAATATTTCTACATTTTTTTAATTGTGTATATTATTACTATCACTTAAAAAAAAGACCAAAACAATAAAAAAAAATATTATTTCCAAAATGTTAAGTCTCAAAAATGTTAAACGAATTAATTCTTATATAATGACTCATTGTATTAGAGTTACTAGAAAACGAGCAGAGTTTCATATATTTTTCTTTTCTTATCAGGATCTTAAGTATGAACGAGGCTGGTCTGTTCCGCTTCTGGCACCAAAACTCAAGACCGAACGCTACCGCTTGCGATTATCTTCCACCTAAGATCACCGTCAGTGCACCGTTCTCCTTAAGGAATATTTGGGTACTGTATATGACTTTCTTTAATTAATATGCAGACGGGTTTCGTACAAGACCCGGAGACGGCCCAAAGCATAAACGAACTAAGCGCCTGCCTAGGGCCCCCAAGGGCATCAAGGGGTCCCAAATATCGCTTGAAATGTTCCGCTAAAGAAAGCTTGATTTATTTTTGTGTGAAATATAATCTTATGGCAATGGTGGTAATCATACACAGACACATTGTTATGTCAACGGCAAAATTAATACTACAGGTTTAATTAATTCATGCCGCTTCTATCAGACTTGGGGCTATATTCAAGAATGCTCGTCGCGTAGATTTTGCCGACCGTCGTAACCTGACGCGTGGGATATACAAAAATCGTTGTCAACTGTCCGGCTCGTGGATAGATGTATAGACGTACCAAAAATCGTTGTCAACTGTCCGGCTCGTGGATAGATGCACGTACCAAAATATCGAAGGCGGCATCAGTGTTTTTACTATTTTTCACATATCTAATTCATTTTCCCAGCCTAACTTATAATTTTTGCCATTAAAATAATAGCTTTGTTAGTGTTCGCGACTTGTCTAAAGCGTTGATGTAGAAAAAAATGGGCCTGAGTGATGTTTGTGAGTACACTTGGCGCGTCGCTGCCACCAGACAACGGGCGATCACCACCACCGTTGGCGATAGTAGTCGCCACGGCCTTCTCACCACTTATTACACCGGTATAAGTCCTCCTGCACCTAATTGTATCTTAAATATGACATGTGTACATACATAATATATGTATGTTACTCTCCGTTATGTTGAAAACTCACCTGTAATGGTCTGGGAAGAAATATGATGGAAATAAGGGCAGAGCGAAGTGCAGGACAAAGCAACGCGTCGAGTGTACTACACGGTGATTCTTGAATGTTGCCTCCCGGTGCAACGGATCGCATACAGTTTTTGAATATAGCCCCTGGTGTCACATTTTGTTAGAACTCCTTCAGTGAAATCATCAATAGACTCGTTTTTAGAGAAGCCTGGAAACTGATTTCAAAGAGGAAATAGAATTTCGATGTCTATCAAAGGAATAATTAATAATTAACGTCTAGATTAAGATAGTTTTAGTGGAAGCTTATAATAGTTTGATTATTTGTTTTGTTTTATTAAACTTTTGAATATCATTCATTGTTTAGTTTTATTTTATTATTCTTGAACTATTGTTTTCATTTAGTCACAGGATCCTCTGCTAGTTTTGTGCCATTATTTCAAGTACATATTTGATGATATGGTACAGTTTGTTTTTTACAATTGATTTGCATTTTTATTTGTATTATATTATTTGGCAACTTCATACTCATACTAGCCGCAAAGCCGCCCTCCGGGCGGACTTTTTGGCTAGCTCCTGCGGAGGGCTATTGGTGGTGGGCCTTCGGCCCACCAAACACGGACTCTCCAGATAGCCCCTTCTAACTTTCCTGAAATCATGGATCATGGATCATGTATGTATTCCCCCCACCCATTCACTCACCCATTACCCATCACCCCCCACCCATTCACTCACCCATTACCCATCACCCCCCCCACCCATTTCACTCAAACCCCTTACCCATCACCACACCCATTCACTCACCCATTACCCATCACCCCCCACCTATTCCCTCACCCATCAACCCCAACCCATCACCCCCACCCATTCACTCACCCATCACCCACACCCTTACCATCACCCCACCCTTTCACTCACCCTTACCCATCACTACATCAGGTTTCCTCAAATTTTCGCACCCACTTTTTTCACAATTACGCTAATAGGCTGCTAAAAAAAAAAAAAAAAGTGATCGGTCATCTCATAATTGGCTTAAACCTTCCCTGGTCAACCCGTTCCAAAAAGTGCAATGAGGGGTTGCGCCACGGGGGCGGAAAAACCCATCCCAAAACACACACACACACACACACACAAACACCAACACACACCACACCAGACAGACAGACAGACGACACACTTCGCTATATTTTCCATACCCATCACCCCCCACTATTCCCTACCCAACACACCCATCACCCCAACCCATCACCCCCCACCCATTCATCACCCCCCACCCCACCCTACCAACCCCCCCATTCACTACCATACCCAAACACCCCCATCAAGGTTCCTCAATTAAGAGACTCAACTCCCAATGCCAGGGTCGCGCAGTTTTAACTCACAATTGGTGAAAAGTTGTCAACCCTTTAAAGAAAAATATGGGCTTTTCCACTGCACTTAAAACACAAAAGTTAATTTATGAACAATTTTCTTCTATGTATATTTTTATAGAAGCCTGATTCTGTAAACATGTATTTAAACCAAATAACAGTAGGTATAGTTTAGGGGGCGAGTAAATGTACTCTAGATATTATACATCAATAAGGTATGTTTAGAAGTTATCTATTAAACCTGCAGTCATATGTTCCTGTTATTATTGTTATAAACGATAGAAAGCCTGGAATGCAATGAGTCGACGCGTGAATAGCAATGTTTTGAAATTTAATCTCCCGCCACAATCTCCCCCCCACACTCCGCCGCGGCGTGTCGCCTCCACAATTTAAACCCACATTTTTCGCAGCAACAAGCGATTTGGGATTTTTATTCTTCGTTTTCCAAGCATTGTTATTGTTTTGACAGCGTTGCCAGACGCAGCAAATACGTCTTAAAACAGTGTGAACATGCCCAAATTTTACTGCCACAATATACAGTAAAAATTTTATTAACTTTTCTACTCGAGGCGAGTAATTTGCATTAATTCCTATCATAGAACGTTTTAATCGTAATGCATGTCATGCATACACTTACTAGAACAACAGAAGAACGTTCTTTTTTAGTATTCAGATGCGGTGCATCAATATTTATCGCGAAATTGATTTATGAAAAATATTAGTCGCGGAGGGAAAACACAGTAGACCAACCTTTGAGTTAAAACTGCCAGCGACCACTGGCATTTCTCGAGTTTCAGTTCTCTCCAATTCTCGCAACCACTTTTTTTTCACAATTATCGCTAATAGGCTGCTAAAAAAAGAAAAAAAAAAGGGATCGGATCATCTCATAATTGGGCTTAAAACCTTCCCCTGGTCAACCCGGTTCCAAAAATGTGCCATATGAGGTGATTGCGCCACGGGGGGCGGAACCTATACCAGTCACACACACACACACACACACACAGACAGACAGACAGACAGACACACTTTCGCTTATATTTACCATTACCCATTACCCCCCACCTATTCCCTCACCCATCACCATCACCCCCCAATCCATCACCCCCCACCCATTCACTCACCCATCACCCCACACCCATTACCCATCACCCCACCCATTCACTCACCCATTACCCATCACCCTACATCAAGGTTTCCTCAATTCTCGCAACCCAATTTTTTTTTCACAACTCTCGCTAATAGGCAGCTAAAAAAAAAGAGAAAAAAAGTGATCGGATCTTCTCATAAATGGGCTTATGACCTTCCCCTGGTCAACCTGATTCCAAAAATGTGCCATATGAGGTGTTTGCGCCACGGGGGGCGGAACCTATACCACACACACACACACACACACACACACACACACACACACACACACACACACACACACACACACAGACAGACACACTTTCGCTTATATTATTATAGATAAGAAGTCACTGCTTATCTTGAATTATTTGACCGTATTTGTACTTAAGTCTTCTGCACTTTTTCACGTTACAACTCCCCCCTCCCAAGTCAATTATTCTATTTGTTAACATGTGTGAAGTAAAGGCATTGATTGTTAGTTAATATGATACTATTCAGGGTACAATGTTCAGTATATCACTACCTATGTATTAATTATAATAATATAGGTGCAAATAAAAAGAAGACAATTTCTAAGAGTTTTCAACATGATTAACGTAAAAAACCAATAGAGACGTTTTGGTTAAGGATATAGATACTACATACCGCAAGAATTTTAATTTCCTAATATCTTTTGTGGACCTCGGAGACTATTCATATACGAGTGGTTGTTCATAAAATTCTAATGTTCATATACTTATAATTCATTTAAAGTTGGTTTCGTGCCTTATAATGAGGTAACAACATATTTTGTGAAGTTTTGTAGATGGGGCCATATACGTCATGGGATGAATATTTATCGGTTTTTACACATGGGTATAAATATTTCTTGATCCATAGTTTTATTTAAATACTCCCAGTGGTCACCAACAAAGGTATTAAAAGAAAAAGAAGCCGAGAGTCTGAGCTCAGCGTCTCCCCAGACCAAGACCCAGACCGTATTCTGTATCTTTTAACAGCATATAAATTTGCTAATTTGACTTTACAGCTATATCTATGACTTTACGATGGTATGAGTTCATATAAGGAATAATATTAATAGAGTTCCTTAGTCGTGCTGCTCGTTATTTACCCTATACATAACAGATTCCTGCAATGGTTATAATGGTTGATAATTGTGAAATATAAGCCGTTTAACGCGTATAATCTGTAAATAAAAATACATCAAGATAGGCGTCCAGCCTCTGGCCCCTTTGCTTTTGGCTCAGTTCTAGCGGCTGGAACGTGGCAGCGAGAGGGTGTAAAACCGAAGTTTATTTAGTACTAATTAAATAATTACGCTAATTACTCATTAAGGGCTTGTTCTACGCAAAAAGTTTGTTGCACAGACCCCCACTGATTTTGACAGCACTACTAGCATGTCCAATTTCAGCTCAATCCGACAATATTTAGGAGTAGTTTTACACTTTTTTTTTAGAGCTAGACAGATAGACGAACTCATATAAGAACAGGTAGAATGAGATCAATGGCTCTCTTTCCTCATATAAGCAAAGCATACAACCTTCGTAACCCTAACACCTACCTCCCACATCACCCAAACTTTCCATCACCCAAATTTCGCAGGAGTAGGCGGGCTCCACATGCCTTACAGCTGACTTTTTATCTATTATTTTTGGTTCTACTGCAGTTTAATGCATTACACAGCACGTAACTATAACCGTTCTCGACTTCGACGAAAAAGACACAACACAATAAATACATGTAAATAATGTAGCTGCTTAGACACCACGAATGGACATTAGACAAGGTTACTCACATGTGTGACCTCAGTCATCCATGCACTAACACTGGGCAAAGCTCGTTGAGAGATGAGTTAAAACTCGAGAGAGAACTGCCTACCTAAACAAGTTAGTGGTATGATAGCACTTCGGAAAGAATAAATCAAAAAAAGAAATAACGACAAAAAATGCAAACATCTAAGGAACTATTTCATACGTACAACGTGGTAGGATTGGTGTAGTACTTAGTAGCTTGTTGAAGTTGCAACAAGGAGTGTGGAAAGGGACAGACGTAACATACAGTAATGCTGGTACAATATGCACAAGGCGTAATAAAAGCACTGCAGGAAGCCAATGGAGTGTGCCAACAGCAGGAGGCAGGGAACTAGCTCACGTAGAAGACACAGCAGAAGGGAAACATTATTTAGCTACGTAAGATGTGAGTTGCCAGCAGCTGGCGTCAGCATGCACAGTAGGGAAGGGAAAACAGAAACCTGAGGAGGTTACATGGGCCACCGAAGACAAAGTGGAGACGGATAGGCACATCCACCTCAGCCATTACACACATCTCTTGTCACCCGTGGTCAGAAATCACGAGCAGATCAAGATGACGCGGCCACA
>JACEEZ010006542.1:0-10000 GCA_016584305.1 Chionoecetes opilio
CGTCAAGAGCCCATGGTCTCATAACCATACAGCAATGTTTATCAGCAGTCCTGATGGGTCTAGCTCCACTCCATCCTCGCTATCTACATTTCACCAACATAGACAAAACTGTTTCACCTTCTTCTATTACATCACCATTCCCTTCCTAAGATGCTACTCTCTTCTTCTGGCGGCCCCCTCGATTTTATGCTTCTTATACACACTGGACACCAAAAATCGACACTCTATTCAGGTTTCGTAATCCCGAACATCTTTTTATGGCACCACTTGTCCATTCTCTTGCCAACGAATATTTGCCACTACTCCCTACGCACACGCCACACACGTTCCACTGAAGCGCCCCTTGTTCTAAAAAACCCGTGAAAGGGGAAGTCCGCCCTGACAATTGAAATAATTTTTTTAATATACATTTTTTGAGTTATATGGTCTATGCACCACCCTGCTTTGGCTTCTCGAATTGTGGGAAATATTTTCAGTCGACATTTTTTTAACTGCCCATACGATGGGGAATTTACAAGTTTAGGGATAATTTTCCCATATATCAAAACTAAGCCTTTATAAAACACACAACAATCTTCAGGTGAAGTTTGTTACCCAGTGCAATTCTGGAACAATTTTTGGATATGAAAGTGCAACCTGTTCACAACAATGTTTTTGGCAGCAATGGTGTACATCCCCAAGGCCTGACAAGAGAGAACGAGAAGAATGACACCCAAGAACACAATAAACAACAGAGGAAGAACAGACCAAGATGCCAAGCCAAAAGCTAGGCACTGGGCCCATACTTAATACAGATTTTAGGATTCGTCCTAGGATTCGTCCTCACCCTGCCGTCCTAAGGTTCGAGCAAGTCTAAGACGCTCCTAGACGGCGGCTTAGGACGAATCTCTGAGCGCTACATTTAGCCCAGAGTCCCCAATTTGGACTTTCATTACATTCACTACTAAAGTCATCAGAAGGTATAAAATATCAAAAAACACAAGATTAAATTTTCTATGATAATTGCTGAAGACTACAACGAATGAATTCATCTATAAGAATAATTGTACAGATATGAACGTTCCGTTCAAAAAGATACAAGCATTGACAGATTGTCTTCGCTCTATCGACGAGAAAAATACTATTTTCAGGACAAGACTTTCATACCTTTGGCCAGCTCTTTCAAGCAAGGAAAAATGTCCTATGTCCTGCGAGGGGAATTTTCCGATGCCGAGATGATCGCGAAGAGGTACGTCAAGGACTGCCGTTATAATGGACGAGGGACTTCTCGGTCGTTTTCAAAGACCACCGACTCATTTTTTCCTGGCCTACAATAGGTTCTTTTTCTAATGGAGATAGGGTTATAATGGACGAGAGTTTGCGCGGTCGTTTTCAGAGACACACCGACTATTTTTTCTTGCCTACAATAGGTGCTTGGAAATCTTTGGAGCTCCTCCTTCCGGCTTTTGACCCTGATGAACTACCGCACTGTATTGTATGCTTAGTGTAGCTTTCAACATCTGTAAAGGTTCCAGCGTGCGCTCAGCCTTGTTACCCACAACGGCCGCTATGAAAATGAGGTGCCTCAAAAAATTTCTACAGTCCAGTTTAGGTTTTATGTTAGGTTAGGTTAGGTATACTTTGTGGTTAAAGGTTAGGTTAGGTTAGGTATGCTTGTGGTTAAAGGTTAGGTTAGGTTAGGTTAGGTATACTTTGTGGTTAAGGGTTTAGCATAACTTTGTGGGTTAAGGTTTAGGTATACTTTGTGGTTAGTTAGGTTAGGTAACTTTGTGGTTAAGGTTAAGTTTAGGTTCGTTAGTATAGCTTGTGGTTAAGGTGAGGTTTAGGTTAGGTATACTTTGTGGTTCAGGTTAGGTTAGGTTAGGTATACTTTTTGTGGTTAAGGTTAGGTTAGTATACTTTGTGGTTAAGGTTTAGTTTAGGTTTAGATTTTTTACATAGAATAGTACTTTGATGATTTTTTTGGGAGCGCATAATCACTTATATTTGCTTCCCCCACCCCAAAACCCCCGTATTCCCGCCAGTTCCCCAGCGTGTTGGCTATAGGGAAGAAAAAAAAGAATGGGGTGAAGGACTTTCCTTCCAAGTTTTTACCGTTCCTCTGTGCTTACTAATGAGTTTTATTTTGCGGCAAACCCATAAAAAAAAGATTAACAAAATGTCTCTTTGTGTTAAGGTTAGTTAGGTTTCATTAAAACCTATATGGTTAGGTTAGGTTTCATTAAAACCTAATAAGGTTTAGTTAAGTTTAATTTTGGATGGGTTTTTTTTTTTTTTTTTTCGCACAATACAACTATCTCCATTAGAGCAAGCACCTATTGTAGGCCAAGAAAAAATAGTCCGTGTCTCTGTTAAACGACCGCGAAACTCTCGCCCATTAATTTACCGAGATATGTTTTATTTGCGCAAACCCAGTTAAAAACAAACAAATAATTTCACCGAATATTATGGTCCCATTTTCCATTAAAACACTATCTCCATCAGAAAAAGCACTAAAACTTGGCCGGGAAAGATTTGTCGCATATCTTATAGGTTTTATGAAACTATACTGTTTGTTAGATATACTTTGGGTGGTTAGGTTAGGGGTAAATGCTTAAGAACAAGGCTCCACCCTCTATCTTCTTCTTATAAGCCAACAAGCTTGGGACATGGTGGGAAACCCGGAGATTTGTTGGGTGGGGACACACACATAAGGGAAAATATGGCCCCCCCAAAAAAATCCCTAACTAGGGATATTCCCTAGTTCTGAACTTTTTCGGGGAAAATTTACCCCGATTCAGTCCTATGGTACTAGGGAATTTTCCCTAGTTTGTTAGGGATTTTTTGTGGGGAGTCATATTCCCCCTTAGGATGTGCTCCTTTTTTGTGGGGAGCACACATATAAGGGAAATATTCCCCGATAAATTCCATGAACTAGAAATTTCCCTCTTTAAGGCTTTTTTTTTTGGGGGGGGGGGGGGGCCATATTTCCCTTATGTGTGTGCTCCACCCACCCAAAAACCCAGGTTTCCACCATGTTCCCCCAAGCTTGTTGGCCATAAGAATGAAGATAGGAGATTTAGCCTCTATTCTAAAGATGACAAACTCTACAAGACCTAACCTAGCCAACCCTCTTCGAGCCCCCTTGTGCTGTGCACTAAACCTAACCTAACTAACTAACCTAACCTACCTAACCTGACCTGCCCTAACCTAACCTAAAGGCGTTGTCACACAGACACTTTTTCCGGCATCTTTTGGTATTTTGCTACCAAAGATGCCCGTAGTGTGGCAAAAATATGCGGCCGTTCGTCCACACGGCGTTTCGGCTACGATCAAAAAAAAAAAACAAAAAAAAAAATCCTTTTTTTTTTTCTACTGGGATCTTCCGGGACCCGCACAAAACTAAATATAGAACATTATGGATCGCTTGAAATTTTATATCGGCCATGTAACAAAGTAGGATCGGCACTCATTAAAATATAAACGATGTCTTAAAGACAGTAGGTAATAATACGTAGAGCAACTTTGTGTCCGCTTTAGCGTGGAGACCTTGTTTTTAAGATTTTCCAGGTTAGTTTGGGTTTCATTAAACCTAAAAGGTTAGGTTAGGTTTCATTAAAACATATAAGACCCTACTAATTTCTCCCGACAAGTTTTAAGGTGCTTTTTCTGATGGAGATAGTGTTTTAATGGAAACGGTACCAAAAATTCGGTGATGATTTTTTTTTTTTTTTAACTTTTGGGCGTGCGCAAAATAAAACTAATCTCCATTAGAAATGCCACCTATTGAAGACCCAGGAAAAAATAGTCGGTGTCTTGAAAACGCGACCGCAAAGTCATCGTCATTATTACCAAATTGCTGAGTTAAGGTTAGGTTAGACTTTAGGTTATTTTAATGTTTGGTTTAGGTTATGTTAGCTTAGGGTGATTTGGATTGAGGTTATGTTGAGGTTCATTTAGGTAAAAAACTAATTTGATGGTGTCGCGATTGTCCGGGTGGTTGGCCACCGCCAACACACCGCCAACTCCTGCGGAATATTTACCGTTTGGGGGGGGGGTAGGTCATCCTCGCGCCTGACAATTCTAACCTGTTTGCATAGTTAAGATTTCTTCATTCTGGTCTTTTCACCCCATTTCCTTCCCATGGCGTCAATTGAATAATATGCTGATACATAACTACCTAGAAGCTAATTTCTTTCAACAAAAACTGTTCATCCTCAATAGTAAGAAAAAATATGGCTTGTAAATAATAGTGAATAAGCTTTGCTAGTACACAAGAGACGGCAGGCATGACAGCTTCGACGTTTACTGAAGCACATTAATTAAGTTGTAGAAAAATGCTAGAACCCCTTGCACCCAACATCACCACCTGCGCGCGCAATCGTAATGGGGTCTGTGTGACTAGCCTTTTAAGGGTTAAGTTTAACTAGGGTGAGATGTTGGGATTTTATTTAGTAGTTGATATCACGAGAGAAACATTTGGCACTACTTTATACTGCGTTCAGCGGTGCGGAGGAGTGCTTATCGGGAGGAGCGTGCGACCACCCACAACAAAACATTATAACAACATAAGGAAACTACAGATGCCAAAGTCATAGTCCTTACACGTGGTAATTCCTTCAACACATGTATGGTCATTACCACTCCACCTTTCTCCCTAATGCACTATTTGCGACGACAACACTTAGTATTATCATTCGCATTCGGAGGAGGAACGCTGCAAGTCTCTTAGATGCCAGTGAACCACCAAATTTTTAATTGAATGGTGGTCCTATATGTATATATATATATATAATATATAATATATATATATATATATATATATATATAATAGATTAATATATTAATATATATACATACCAGGTGAGAGCCTAAAATCATTTTCCAATTCAGGAGTGTGGAGTAAGGATCCTGGAGGAAGGGAAAGGATTATGAGATATATATATCGTCCTCTCTTCCCCTCTCACTCCTCTCTCTCCTCTCTCCCTCCTCCTCCTCTCCCCAACTCCCTCTACTCTCCTCAGTCTCTCCATCGTTCCTCTCCCCACCTCCTCCCTCTCTCCTCATCCCGGGTCCTCTCTCCTCTCTCTCTCCTCGAACTCTCGCTCTCTCCAATCATCGTCTCCCACCTTCAGTCTTCTAGCATCCTCTCACACTCTCTCTCCTCTCCCGTCTCAAGATCCCGTCTCTTTCCTCATCTCCCTCAGAGTCTCCCTCGTCTCCTCTCTCGCGATCCTCCTCACCTCCCTCCTCCCCTTCCTCACTCCATTCCTCCCCTCCTCTCTCTCCCTTCATCCCCACGTCCCTCTCCTCTCTCTCCATCTCTTCCGGCTCCTCTCCTCTCTCATCCTCTCCCCCTCTCTCCGTGCAATCATCTCCTCCACATTCGTCCAATCGTCGTCCAACTCTCTCGTCCGCACTCGACGACTCTCTCTCTCTCTCCTCATCTGATCCAGCCTCTCCATCGCTCTTCTCCTCTCCCGGTCCCCATATAAGTTCCCATCGTCATGCGCTCAATTCTCTCCTCTCTCCCTCTCTCTCCTCTCTCGCCTCTCCTCTACCAATCTCATCTCCCTCTCTTTCTCTCCTCATCTCTCCCTCTCATCCCTCGACCTCAGCCTGCCTCCTCTCTTCCTGGCTTCTCGTCCGTCGACTCCTCATCTCTCTTCATCCTCTCATCCTCCTCTCCGTCTTTCCCCGTCCCTCTCTCTCTCTCCATTCTCTCCCGGTCCACATCGCTCCTTCTTCTCTCGCTCTCTCTCCGGCACTCCACTCGCTCTCTCCTCCTCTCTTCTCTGCCTCTCTCTCAACCCACACACACACAATCGACGCATGCATGGCATGTGTGTACTCCAATTTCTTTACATCATTAAGGACCGGCCAATGACTTAAAAAGTGAAGTTACGAAAAATAATGCCCCGCTATAATTGCCCAGTCCCCATAAATAATATATTAATATATATATAGATATAGTATTATATATTAATATATAAATATAATATATATATATATATAATCTATATATATAACATTATATATATATAAGATGATATAGTACTATAGCTATAAGTAATATCAATCTATATCTAATATGTATATAGATTATATATATAATAATATATCTCAATTAATATATATATACCATATAACCTCTTTCGATAAATCCAGTCAGTTCGATTCATTCTCAGACCCGCCTAAGCATTTATTTCCGACTACATAAAAAACACACTAATAACTCAGTACAGTGAGCCCACACTATTCTTTGGTACCTTTCAAAAGTAAGATCCTCCATGTCTTGTGGAACTGGTTTGTCCTGTGGTTAAAAGCTAGCATAATTATTGTCTCTCACAAACTCAATTCCTCAATTCCTCCCCCCTCCCCTGCAAGAAGGTATACCTGCCTTATAAACGAAAACCTACCGAATAAGGATATCATTATAATGTATAATTGTTTTTTTTGGTATTTTATGCCATATATAAGATATAGTATAATGAGTAATTATAATATATGCATGTTTTGAGACCTAAAAAATATTCATTATCATTACATAAGCAGTTATAAAAATACTATTTGACATAATAAAAAAAAATTAAGAAAGCCATATTATATAATAATAAATATTAATATTAAGAAAAACATATGAGTACAAATCACAATCTCTTTTTTTACAATTACTGAAAATGAATACGATAAAATACCGCAATCCTATTAAGAAAGCTGTTTTAGGGACAGCGTGCTTCTCCTGTGGCCTCCATGCACCGTAGGACACATTTTGATGAAATAATGAGTCACTTACTAGTAAACTTGCTTTCTGATAGTTTTTTCTAATTTTTCTTTACAGGCTACAAGCTTGATCTGCATCGGTAACTAACGATCACTCCTTGTACAGCCACGTCAATGAGTTTCTATCATTGCAGCCTCGCATCCGACTCTTCTCACAGAGTTCTATTTGCATGCATTGTTATGCCGACCCTTCTAACATCGTTGTTTAGTTTCCGTAGACTGTCTGTCCGAACACAGACCCTTGTATTTGAGTAAACCAAACAACTCCGCCCGTCCGTGAACTAATCCATGTCGACTCCTTCCATGTACGGCAAACAGCTGATTGAGACCGTCGAGTGAATGCGTACAAGACCAGACTGTGTAGGGTTGATGGAGGTCTCTGTGATTTTGCTCTGTCTGGCAGAAAGGTAAGACCGAGCAGTCTGTCTCTGGGAAACTTTATATGTTTCTTCTTCTTGTATTATGGAATACTTTAGTCCATAAAAGCTGGATTCCGTTTCCACCCGAGCCTGGTGATTCCAGTGAAAGGAACAATCCTCTCACTGCAGATCAGGGTAAATGCGCCCAAATAATCCGAACTGCATTCTCAAAGTCCTCATCACAATACTCTGAAGACTACGTCAGCTGAGTCTTGCTTTTGATTGCCTCCAAAACGCACGAAGATCACCAATAGAGTGCGTCCTGGTCTCATTACTTGGATAAGGGGGACCGCAGGACTTGTTTGATGCATTTGTTCGGAGCAATGGAAGGCGTTAATTCATTCCCCAAAGTTGCTTGAAGGGTGACTAGGCACTTCCTTAACTGTTTGCATCAACATACCACGTTTTGCTGGGATGCCAGCTATGTAGACCAAACTCGGTGAAAAGGATGGGTGGGCGATAGGCACCCACTCATAACATCTTCCTGACAAATTTCTTTCGGTAAGGCCTCATCCTCACCCATTCAAGACTGTAGTTCAAGGGGATGTTTTGGTCTTCTTTGTCTTTTCTGGCTACATTTATTCGTTGGCTCGAATAAGTGCAATCCTATCTTTAGGGAGGTTAGCGATGGGTGTATTTTTGTGGAAGATGTTTTTTTGGAAGTCCTCTCCTTGACATAGTGGAGAGAGAGAGAAGAGAGAGAAGATAGTAATCGAGAGGAGGAGGGAGGAGAGAGGAGAGATACACACGCGCAACCACGCTCGTTTTCGTTCACTTAATACAATACCGAGAAGTCCCGGGTTCGACGATACTTCCGCCGCGGGGTGGAGCGGCGTCGCGGGGAAAGCAGATTCCTTAAAAACATGTTTCCTTATAAAACACCGAAGCCCCCTGTCCACCCAGCAGGTGAATGGGTACCAGGGTGTTGTTATGCCCGGAAGGGAGGTTTGTTTGGGTGACCGCTGCTCCCACTCGAGTCGCTGCTCTGCCGGACGCGGCTCTGCTGCGAGCTATCGCTCCTGCTCCTCCTTCCCCCTCCGCCCTTCTCTCGGTTTTTCCGGGGGGCGGGGTGGGGGTCCGCTCCCTGGTGCGGTGCTGGACTTCGAGGTCTTTGCTTTGGGGCTTTCGGCGGCCGAAACTAAACCACTAATGAAAAGGATGAATGATTAGAAATGTTGATATGTGAGTGAGACCGGGGGGCGGGCCCATGAGATACGAGCCGTTTGCTGCGGCTCTGGCCCTGTAAAAATACTAGTGAATACTACCGTGTAACAGTTAAGGGGGTCGCCGAGGCACAACTTTTTTTTTCTGTTTACAGATGTGATTTGGTGGCGTTTATACTTACATTTTTACATCCATGATTTCAGAACGTTAGAAGGGGCTAGCCTAGAAGTCTGTGTCAGTTTGGGTTGTGTTGATTTTGTGTGTCTTCAGCATCTGTGTGTCTATTATGGCCTATAAATGAACAAATACAAAAATATCTACAAATAGTGTCTATCAACAGTAGAGTCCGCCATCTTGTAATTTATTTACTGAGTGTCGTACCGCTGTCTGGTCGTCGCCCGAAAAAAAAATGCGTGCAAATTGTGAAACCGTATATACTCGCCGAGATACAAAAGGCAAAACACAAACGCTGTACAGGGGTAGATTATAATAAACAGTCATGATATAAACTAATGTGGTATCATCTTCAGTGGCACATAAAATCAGTAGTGATGCTATAATTCGTAATATTTGGTATTTGGATTTTGGTTGGTGTGGGGCGCCTGGCGACAATCACTGCAGGTGGCGACCTTTACTGTTTCTGCTTACTACGTAGTATGAATACACAACACCCACACACACACACACACATACATCAGGGCCCAAACCCAAGCCCTTCGAATTCCAGTTCGGTTATCGACCACCAGCCCAGCCATTTTTCATGATTACATAAATTAAACTCACATTAAATAAATAAGTACTAATACCGTGATAACACTAAGGCGCCACCTCACTAATGTCGCCGGAGGCGCCATATATTACGAATTATAGCATCACTATTGACTTTGTATGTGCCACTGAAGATGATACCATATTATATAACTGTATAATCTACCCTGTTTCATCGTTGTTTTTATGACTTTTTTTTTTTTTTTTTGTTTGTGGTATCTGCAAGGATATATATGGTTACAAATTTCGTCGCTAGCACTCTTCGTTTTTTTTTTTTCTTCGGGCAACCAAGACGGTGGGAGGGACACTCCCCGTGGGACTCTCTCCAGGTGGGGGGGGGGGGAATGAATTGGGCGGGCACAATAGTCTAAGTAATTCTTCCAGCGCTAATCTCTAAGGAGGCGGCGTCAGCTGTAGGGTGAGACAAGCTTTACATGTATATTTCTTGCTCCCCATTGAAAGCCTTTGATAGTTCAAGTAATTGCTGGAAGCTTCATAAGATATATTGTTGTTCGTTGCCTCCTAAGTTGTGTCTGGCTCCTCGATCAATGATGAAATAGAGGAGGGAAGGATGGGAAGGTGAAGAAAGGAAACAAGTAGGAGAGGGAGGTGAAGGTTTCTTCAAGATACCATAGGCCGTACTAATTAAAACCATACGCAGCCTCCGCAAGGCGATGCTGCGCTAGGTCGAGTCGCCAATGAAGGACGGAGCGTGAGGGTCAGTGACAACTTTACATGTATATTCTCCGATTGAATGCAAAGCCTTGATTGATAGTTTCCAAGTTATTTCTGAAGTTTATAATATTCCCTGAAACATCATAGCCATGAATTAAGGAATGATATTTAATTAAATTTATATGGTACTGTAATATCAAGATCAAGAACTA
>JACEEZ010006542.1:15000-17607 GCA_016584305.1 Chionoecetes opilio
AATGTGTTGCTAATCAATCTGTGTATTTGTCAATTGGCTGGACGGATGCTTTGTGCCGTCATGAGCCACCACTTTGATCCCTTCAGCTTTAATACCCTTCAGACAGCCATGTAATGTAAGAACAAAGACAGACTGACCCTCAACGTTACTTCCAAGAACTCTGCAGGGTTTTAATTATCGGGCGAGAAAAAATAAAGCTATGCATGATTTGAAGTGCATAAAAAACTTGCTATCGTTAACAAACGTCAAATCGAAAAGCCGATATCCCTTTTTCCGCCGAGGCAGCGTTGAGTTCCTTTCCTTTGAAGATTGTTTCACTTTGTCACTTTGTCTGATACTTGGATCGGGTAAGGGATCTCTTTAAATCAGGTCACTGTTGTGAAGGTCACGAAGGTCCACCTCCCCCCCTGGCGCAAGGCTGAGTCACGAGGGGAGCTCGGGCAGGTCATGGGTGGATGGGTAACATGTCTGTCTGTGTGAACCTACTGAGGGAAAACCTGGACAAAAAACGATGTAGCCTTCTTCATTAATGATGTATCACAGGTCTTCCCTTTAAAAGGAGCATCGCTGGAAAGTGAGCTGTGATCTTTGTTCATGTTCCTTCCTCACTCCATCCACAATGCCCTGTTATTATGATTACTGTTTTTCATCTTTTATTGAGTTCTCCTTTTTTATTTATTTATGGTATAATTTCATCAATGCTTTAAATTGTGGATCTTTCACTTTTTTGATGAGTTTTATTCCCCTATTCAGCACTAACACTGTACAATACTGGTACTAAAAATAGATGTTAATTTTAAGCAATTTCAGAAAAAAATTCTAGTATTCCCATACTTTTGGGGGGGGTGTGGTTTTCTCGTCTTCACCTACCTACCCTGTTTAGGGCTTATCTCTGGTTAGGTCCAAGTGCGAATAAAAAGTGACATAATTGTTGGTCAGAGATTTCAAACATAGCACCATTGTATTTTATTCAGGGTTTAAATTTTTCCTCGTTATACCCACGTGGGATGAACATTTTCTATCTTTTGATTTTATAACCCAATTTTTCACACAAGGGTGGATAAATAATCGAAATGGGATAGTGGAAGGCATGAGGAACGCCATATTTCTATCTTCGCAGCTTTTGTCACCTGCACGCGAGGTTTCAGTCATCAGGGCCTCATCACTGTTAATGATATGGGAAACTAATACACATAACCGTGGTGTGTCGTGAGTCTCGGCGCTTTAAAATTTTAATTACTCAACACTCGCCTGACTCATCCTGATCGTTGTGTTCCTCAGTACAAAGGGTCAGTTAAAAAAAACCAACAGTAGTATTTCACAGTAGTATTCAAACAGTAGTATTACAGTTTTTAACCAGTAGTATTCACAGTAGTATTCCAACAATAGTATTAACCAAGTATTAACAGTAGTATTCACAGTTAAATATTAACAGTTTTTAACTAGTATTCACAGTATTAATTTTAACAGTATTCACAGTAGTATTTCACAGTTATTTTTTCAAACCTGGATGAGCTGTCACTATTTCCCATCACGCTCGGCCTTACAGGAAATGTTTGCATGGAACTAAATCTTGACCATTTCCTTTGTTGTGTTCTGTTTCAAAATTGCTTTTAATTTCAGATATAGATTCGGAGGGAACAGAAAATATTTATACCAATAAAATTTGTTTATGTAATTAAAATTTTCAATCGCGTGGAAATGAGTATCGTTGTTTATGATGGATACCATGACCGCTGCAGATAAAGGACCAGAATGCTGTCCCCATCATGCCAGGGCCTTGTGCATCCGGGATCACCGCCAATACATTTCTTATAATCACAGTGTTAACAAGGCGGCGGCGTGATTTCATTTCACGCGTGAGTTTCATCTGAGTTATTGTGACGTTATTTTGTCTCGACTGAAATGTTTTGTTTGTTGTATTGTTCCATTATTTGGCGATTGGGTCTTGTTTCTCACCAATGGCAATATTTATATGGACGCCATGACGTGAAAATTTTATTGTATGTATTGTTAAGGGCACACTACGTCCCATTTAGCAGCATGTCCTTGAACTGATCAATTTTTTTAAATGTTTTTCCCTCTTATAAATTCCCAACCGTTATTAATGACATAAACACTCACGCCTTTTCCCATCTTGCATAAAAAAACAACTCTTACAGTGTTTCTTGCAAATTCTAATATTCTTACTTCCAATTTCTATCATCATTTTATAAAAGGTGGTTCGCAACAAAGCAGGGTGGTGGGCTGCCTCCGGTTTCCCCCCCTTGATGTAGATAAAACTAGAAAATTCAGTGAAAGTGACCGACTCTTTAAACTGTGTATCCTGGTAAATTCCCTGAACCATCCCTTGCCAGTGGTACCCTGCGAAACCTGATTAATGTTTTCCCTGTTTGCTATGAAGAATTACCGCGCGAGGGAAGAGCCGAGCCTTTTATTATCAGGGCAACGCCCTGAGGTTTCTCCCTTAAGGTATTATCAGAGGCAAACGCGTGAGGTTCACCCTTATAGGCCACTTATCAGGAGGCAACGTGTGGGGTTCCTTAGGCATTTCAGAGGCAAAACGCCCCTGAGGTTTTTCTTCCCGGGCTTATTAGGGGCACTTAT
>JACEEZ010006543.1:0-122500 GCA_016584305.1 Chionoecetes opilio
CTCTCTACCTGCCCATTGCCTATCGGGTGGTATGGAGTAGTGCGGCTGGTTGCAACTCCCTTTTGAGAAAGGTACGCTTTGAGGTTTTTAGACATGAAGGAGCTACCTTGATCTGAATTAATGTAATTTGGCATTCCACACAGGCTGAAAATCTGCTCCAGGCATCTAATCACCGTTACAGTATTCACGTTGGGGCATGGAAAGGCAAAAGGGAAACGTGAATACTCATCAACAACTGTAAGTAGGTAGGGGTTAGGAGATGATATAGGTAAAGGTCCCTTGAAATCAATACTGAGTCGCTCCATAGGTTGTGTTGCCTTTATAAGAGTCCCCTCTGCAGGACGGTAGAACTGAGGCTTTAATTCTGCACAAATCCGGCATGAAGCACAAGTCCTCTTGACATCTTCTGTGGAAAAGGGGAGATTTTTCGACCTCAAAATGCCACAATCGAGTCACTCCAGGATGACAAAGCCCATTATGGAGGTAGTAGAAGTGTAGAAGAGGAGAAAGTTGAGCTGCAGAAAGCTCTTGTAAGTGTCAAGAACTATTTTCTTTCCCTGGACGATACCGTATCGTGTAGCTGAAGGCTGCTAGTTCCACCCTCCACTCTTGTATCTTGTTATTCTTTATCTTTGTACGTCTTCTGTTGTCTAACATGAATGCCACAGAGTGTTGGTCAGTAACAAGATTAAATCGACGCCGGTCTAACTAGTTGCTCCACTTACGCACTGCTTCTATGATGGCAGTGGCTTCTTTCTCTGCAATGGTAATTGGTAGTGCAGTGGTAATGCAGCTCACTCCCTTGTAGAGTTCTAGACATAAAAGCAACCGGTCGGCCACCCTGGTTGAGTACTGCAGAAACGGCTATATCAGATGCGTCACACTCAACCTCAAAAGGCAAGTTTTCATCCACTGAATGAAGGGTGGCTTCCTCTAGTTCCTTCTTGAGTAGATTAAAAGCCTTCAGTGCCCTTTGATCCAGAGGAAACTTCTTTGTATTAACCAGTGGTTGTATTTTGTCTGAAAAGTTTTGAATCCACTTGGCATAATATGCAAACATCCCTAGTGTTCTTCTTAAAGACCCCAAGTCTTTAGCCTACTGGATGGGCCTACTGGATGGGGATGCTGGTGGGCCTACTGGATGGGGATGCTGGATGGCCTACTGATGGGGATGCTGATGGGCCTACTGATGGATCGGTGCTCTATGGGATGGAGGGATGCTGGATGGGCCTACTGGATGGGGATGCTGGATGGGCCTACTGGATGGGGATGCTGGATGGGCCTACTGGATGGGGATGCTGGATGGGCCTACTGGATGGGGATGCTGGATGGGCCTACTGGATGGGGATGCTGGATGGGCCTACTGGATGGGGATGCTGATGGCCTACTGATGGGATGCTGGGGCTACTGGGGATGCTGGATCGGGCCTACTGGATGGGCCTACTGTTGAGAAGGACGAAACGTTTGTTAATGTTCAGGAAAACTTGTACAGCACCCGGCAGCGAGTTTTCCAACTATTTTATATTCCTGAATGTAAACATGATCTACAAATGCATTTAATTGTTGTACATTTATTATACTGGACTTAAATCAAGCAATAAATATTATATAATGATTGTTTCCTTGGAGAAAATTGTCGATTTCAGAGGGTTTCATAGTTTTTTGTTTAAATACCACTTAGGTATATATGAATTGTATATACAGTTGGTTTAAAAGATCTTCGGACACTCACTTATGGAAATAAAAACTTAGTACTAACCAGAGATTTGAACCGGTTTAAGGGAACGAAAACGAAAACCGAAACGAACAAAATTATGCTCGGAACAAAAACCGAAACGAAAACGTTATCATATTTACTGTTCCGGAGCAAAAACGCTATTTTAAAATCCCTGTAACCGGTTGATAACGTTATTTTTTTCGTTCCATGCCATATTTGGTCAATAAAGCATTTGCACTTCCACTAGCCAAATGATCTAATTAAATACATATCTGTATTAGATACATACGTAAATTAAGTCTACCGTATTTGTTCACTTGTCAATTGACGATGTGGTTTTGTTTCAAATACATTAATATCATATGTACCACTTTTCATTTGATTTGTGAAGAGTAACTTTTTTTACCTTTTATAATTATGAATTTTTGTCTTCATGATATGCATCACGTTCCCTTATTTTATTACACCTTCCATTCGTACAATAATTGAGCTATGATACTGCAGTTGGGTTTAAGAATATGCTTAGATTAATATCCAATATTAAAAAATTGATAATATATCGTGAATATGTCCTTAAACTTTTAACTGTGTTCATAGCCTAATTAATACTTGGTGCGCCGAATTTCGATGTGAGTGTCCTAGGTTCGAGTCCTTGGAGTACCACATGTAGTGATTGATTTCATTGATTAGGTTTATTTAATTAGTGGTTTGGTGATATTACGAATTAATTCAGGTTCAGGAGTAATTCTTAGCGAGATCTTCCCTTGTGGTTAAGGTCCCATCAATTACACCTTCCATTCGTGCAATCATTGAGCTATGATACTGAAGCTGGGTTTAAGAACATGCTTAGATTGATACCCAGTAATAAAAATTGGATAATATATCGTGAGTACGGTCAAACCTCGATATAACGGACCTCGATGTAACGGACTTCGGATATAACGGACTCCATTTGCGAGACTTTTTTTTTTTTTTTTTTGCATATTAGACCGCTTATCGCCGCTCGAATTGTGAACTCAACATAATTGTATTATTTTTTCATTTTACTTTGGAATGCTTGGGTTTTTAGGAGTTTTGATGTATCACATATTGAGATATAATATTATAAGGAATGAGCCTGTGTTGCTAGTGATTTAGTGGTACACGTAGAAGGTGTGTATTGTTTAAAATAGTGACTATTAGTGTTATGGCGTGGCCGCTGCTACGTCTCCCTGTCACCTCAACACCCTAAATCACCCTTATCTAAGGTGATACGCAGTGCTACACTGACCTAAATAGTGACACGTGTATAGAACTGCACTTCACAACCATATAATATATATAATAATGAGCATTAGTCATGATAATAAGCAATACCTTTGGAAGCCACGGCTGAATCTGGCTCGTAGTAATTTGTTTACCTTTCACTAGAGCTTGAGTTTGACTAGCTACACGGTCTGGTTGTGTTTGTGATTATTTCTCATTTATTTCACGTGTAGGAGCGGACCAAATTCAGCATGTAGTGCCAGTCACTATTTACCTCCCAACATAGCTACACAGTTTGGTTGTGTTTGTGATTATTTCTCATTTATTTCACAATTTTTCCGTTTTTTTCATATATTTTTCCACCCTTAGAAAATTGGTGGAAAAATATATGATGGAAAAATATATGACGATGTGGTTTTGTTTCAAATACATTAATATCAGTACAGTACTTATGCTATGGATGCATAAGTACTGTACCTGTACAACTTAATTTTACATCACTTGAGCACTTAATTACTGCAACACTATAGGCTACTTGTACCTTAAACTGTGAAACGGGCCTTAATCACTAATGTACATAATTATTTTTTGTCACTCGGGGTCACTGCTGCCGTCGAAAATGTGAGCTGGCAGATCAGGGGAGATACTGCTCAGGAAGCTGCCTACAGGTGCTATAGGCATAGATGTATACAAAAAAAAAAAAAAAAAAAAAAAAACTTTGTCTTTGCCTTGCCGAGTTATATCAAATTCCGAGTTATACAATGCCGAGTTATAAGGGTTTTACTGTATACACATCATAATCAATGAAAGGATTGAAAGAAAACACATATTTCCTCTGATTAGTACTTTATTCAGTACTTGGACATTTCTCCTTTGTGTTTCAATGCATATTGAATGGGCTTAGGTATAGAATGACATAAATAAAGAAATATTGCCTTGCCAATTCACTGCACCAAAGGCGCTTGATGGCATCCTGCAGCTTCGGCACTGATGTGGTCTCCCTCTCCAGCGCTCTGAGACTCCTCTTCATGTATCTCCATGCATTTTCAATCAGATTAAGGTCTGGGGAATTCCCAGGCCAATCCAATACCTCAATCTCATTATCTTGTAATAACTTTTTGGGTTTTTTTCCTTTATGGCAGGGGCGCCGTTGTGCATAAACACCCGCATGTCCAAAATCTCCTTAAATGGTAACAACTAACAAATGATTCTCCAGCACCTCACAATACCTATCCCCATTCACTGTTTTATTTCTGGGAAGAAAATACAATCCTCCCCTGCTATCACAGCCACTGAAGCAGCCCCACACCATGACATAGGCTGCATGCTTCACCGTCTTAGGATGGAAGCGGTTTGACCCACGTGGATGTCTCACCATCTTGCCAGCACTTGTTGTAACGTAGAAGCACGATTCATCGCTGAAAACCACGCTGTCCCATTCCTCTTCCGTCCACGTCTTGTATTTATTGCAGAATTCAAGCCGCTTCTTTTTCATTGCCGATGCAAGGAGAGGCTTCTTGGCAGCGGTGTGGCTGCGTAGTCCCAGCGTCGACTGCAACCGATGTTGTATCGTTCTTGCCAACACAAAGCTGAAAATCTCCGGGTTTTGAGCCTTCAATTCCTTGCCTGTAATTGGAGGCTAGTTCATAACAATCCTATTGAGCAGTTGATCAGTCTTCTTTGAAGTTTTTCTTGGTCGCCCTGACCCTTTCTTCCGCGCAAAGCAGTCTCTAACTCACCATCTTGCGTCCGCCTGCACCAGACTGAGACGGTGTTTTTGGAGATGCCCATCCCCCTCGCTATGTTGCCCATAGTTTTCCCACCTCGATTCAATATTACCATCTGTGTCTTCTTCACAATGGATAGAGATTTGCCCGGCATAATGCTTTAGTAGACCTGGAGGAGGCGGTAGAGGATGGAGGGGCGAAGGAGGGGGTAGGAAGGTGGGAGAAGGAAACAACAACCTCTTCCTATCATGACTTGGAGCATGACTGAGCAGGCAGCAGCGAGGAATCTACAGCAGACAGCCCAGTGCACTGCCAGATGTACGATAACCGTTAGAAATATCAATATTTCCCACCGAAATTGGCAAAAGAACTTAGTTCTTTTGCGTCCTAAGTTTTTTTGCGCTGACTGTATACCATAGCTATGAGAAAAATATTGCGATTTTAAAACACCAAGTGAAAACATGTAAGACAAATCATCTTCTGAAGCCCGCAATACATTTATTTGGTTGAAGTTCCAGAACGGCCAAAAGATGTCAGGTAAGCTTAGTCTACAACCGTATTCTTACCTTATCTTCTGGATTTTAAAATACGTATATACATATTCTTGCAACAACGAAGAGGGTAGGGCCCACTGATACCCATCTACATGTAGATGTGCTATTTGTTATGTGTTATTTACTATAACTCTGACAGCCTTCTCCCCCACCATATAGTCCGAGTTAGATTGGTTTTACTCTATGAACTCCCTCGCATTCTATGATGCATTTCGCGTCATTCGAGAAGTGATGTCTGGAACACCTATGATGCGAAACGCGTCATTCAGTCCTCCGCGGCATAACAATATTCGCCTAAAATCGATAAATAACGCTATCTGTGTCATTTTTGGGCAGGTGTTCAGTAAGCTGATCAATTTAAAAATGAATTATCTGTCAACCCTCTGTCAGCATTCTTATGGTAGAGCGCAGATCAAATATTATAGTTGCCTCCCGGCAGTCAGCCTGTCAGGGCGTTGTGAGCGGCGGTGGTTTAAAGGCCCCACCGGGGACTCAAGAGTCTGCGTTCAGTGCTTTAGCGTGTATTTGTTGCATAATAAATCTATGTGAATGACATGTCAGTGCATATATAATGAGGATCACAATACTATGTACTGGAAATAGGCTATACATAATCGTATAACGGTTGATAACGGACAGTTCAAGCTCATGAACGAAGTTTATAGCGATATATATCCTATATAGCCTATTAGCCTGAATGGTTGACGTGTATGTTGCCGAGGTGATGATATAGAAACTGAAACTGTGCAGTGCGAGTTGACTTTTATATGAATTTTACATACGGGTAATTTTGTTTTATATACAGGGAGGTCCCGAAGATACGAGCAGTTAGGTTCCACCTGGCATACTCGTAAAGCAAAATCTCGTATAGCGAAATTCATAGCTAATGGTAAAATATAGGTTTGGTTCCAGGACCCCATCAAAGACATGTTTTTCAAGCTAAAATAAACTATACTAAACACAACAAACACACAGCGTCTATATTACCCACACTGTACTACCTATTCTGTAGAAAAAACATTCTGAAAGAGAAAATAGCACACAAAAGGTTGTACTGTAGAGGGATGGGGTTGTACAAGACGTTGTACTGTAGGGGACGCCGCGTGATACAAGAGAGGGTAGGGTAGGTAAAGGACAAGGGAGGGGTGCGCAGACCTCTTCCACTGCCCACAAACTCGTCTCTGCGCATCTGAATCATTGTACATTGTTGTGTACACTTTAGCTAGACACGGGTTACACCAAACACAGAGTTCACACACAGGTTTATTTCGGCGGGAATATGTAGGTACAGCGGAGGAATGCTACGAGGAACAGAGAGAGGAGGAGTGGTGTCCTCTCACTGTGGTGGTAGGTAGGTAACTGCCAGAAGCTGGTCTAGGAAGCCAGGGCGGGAACCCACAACGGAGGTGCGGGAGGATTTGGGTCACGAGCGAGTCAGGTCCACGCCAGGTGTTGACCTTTAGGGGTAATTAGTCAGGTGTGCGGCCCGAAGCTTGGGGCCACCACAATACTCCCCTTTTCACCCGCGAATTAGGTCCACGCCAGGTGTTGGCTTGACCTTTAGGGATAATTAGCCAGGTGTGCGGCCCCAAGCTTGGGGCCACCACAACATCCTCATACAGCCCAGATGCATACGTGGTAGGGCACGCATTTTGAACTTGGTAATTTTACTCTCCCCAGTTTGAATGTCGTAGCATTGGATTTTCGATCTCTTATATTGAAAATAGACCCTAATTTACTCAGCTCGTATCATTGATTTCTCGCATACCGAATACTCGTATAACGGTACGTCCCTGTATACACATGCACACATTTTAATTTTTATTACTTCGTGTTTGCACCTATACTATATGGTTTTATGTGTACATTGGTTATTTTGTGTGTTTGAAAAAAATATACTGAAACAAGCGCATTTTCGTTGTGATGCTTGACTGTTAGCGTATGTGTGCACGTATGTGGGTGTATGCATGAACATTTTTTTGTTTCTTGTTACTACAGTATATCCCACCAAATACTGGAAACATGAGACGGAATGCGGGGACGAATGATATAGTCCCCGCCTTCTGTCTCATGTTTTCATGGGCAGAGGAGAATCCGGTTTGACTTAAGCTCAAAAATGTTCAATCTCCAAAATTATTGAGGCTAGAAACTATTGCTTGGTGGCATTCTTGTCTTTACAGTGTGGAGATATCATCTATACAACTTTCGTGCATATTTTCCAAACCAACTAACCAAAATATAAAGGTTGTAAATAATATTTCACTGCTAGTAGATGGTCAAGTTTACACGGATATATCTCAGGAAATATTGCAGATACGAATATTCTGAAGACATCCCAGAACTGCTGATGAAAATTGTCATTTACATGCATACATAGAACACTACTTAAGTGATAAAAGTTTCCAGAAAAGAAGGTGGGAACATTCTACACCGTCCGTATTTATCAGGTGTTTGATAAAGTTATAAAAAAATATTCGCGAAAAAACCTGTTTTTGACATAGTACTAAAAGCTTACATTCATTTTCTTTGTTTTCAGCAGCTCTACACAGTGAAACAAAACTCAAGCTGTATCATAAAACATTGCTGAAAAAAATCAAGAAAATGTAAAAAAATGTATTGTTTCGAGATAAATGTTTAGTTTACGCTACTTTTAACACAGTGTATATTCATTTATCAGAAAACTGATTGTTGCTATGGATGACTGGTATAATTCCACTTCTTTTGGTCTGCAACACATTCAATGCTTTCTCAGAAAATGTTTACTAGTGAAGAATTAAAGTCTATTTACTGTTCTTGCACATTTATTCAGTCTCATAATGGCATTTGTTTTGTGTGCTTTACAGTTGTTTATGTGATAATCTTATCGAACAAACATCTACAAAGATAATAGTATAACATTTAATCTGATAAGAGTATTTGGTGTAGGGGAAAATTACACTGGAAAGTAAACTTTTTTACGAGTAGAAAAGCCCTTCTAAGGGCCTCTCCCACGGGCTGCCACGAGCAAGAATTCATAAATATAATTACGGAATGCGAGGGGGTTAAAAGAATCGGTAAACAAAATAAGTTTGCTGATCCAGATTACTCAGTGTCCAAAATACAAGACAATTTTAAATATACGTCTAAACATGTGAAAATGCAACATATTTATGCTATATTTTTTTCAGGAACTTAAAGTCACAATGATAAAACATCCAAGCTGTTTTAAGCTTCAAGGTGAATTGCAAAAGAAAATGTACAAGTAAGGGGAGAAACAGCAGTCACTTTATATGATGGATCAGTGCGAGGCCTTTGTCCTTTAGCACCCAACAATGTCAACACTATGGCTGCTGCAGCAATGGCAGCTCACAACCTTGGCTTTGACGGAGTAAAAGGCTGTCTCATCGCAAACCCTTTGTAAGTAGAATCATACCAATATATCTCCCTAGGAATACTAGAAAATGCACTGTCACTCCAGTTAACTGAAAATCCAGTTTTATGTACATGGTCCCAACTACTTTTAGTTTGATGACTTTTTTATATACTTAAAGTAATCATCCAGACCATTTCATCATTCCTGATTTAATGCAGTTAAAATATAGCCATTATCGAGTATATCAACAATATGTTGTCACTTTTTGCATCCAGTCAGCCATTTTGAAATAGCCCGCAATCAAAATCTATAAATATCACAAGCTTCCAAAATGCTCCTGACAACTAGCAGACACTGCACCATTAAAAAAAAAAAAATTAATGACATCACAAAGGACTGGACATCAGTGGACAAGGACAAAAAAAAAGAAGTAACAAAAAGCCCGCTTAGTTGCCAGTCCCTATGACGAAAAAGAGAGAAATAACAAGTCGTAGAAAGGAGGAAAAATAGAAACAGGAAGAGAGTTCCAGAGTTTACTAGTGAAGGGGATGAAAGAGTAAAGATAACTCTTCCATTAGGGAGATGGACAGAATAGAGATGAGAATGAGTAGAAAGTCTTGTGCAGCGAGGCCACGGAAGGGGGGGAGACATGCAGTTAGCAAGTTCAGAAGAGCAGTGAGCATGAAAATAATGGTAGAAGATAGCAATAGAAGCAACATTGCGGCGGTGACTCAAAGATTGAAAACAATCAGCCAGAGGAGGGTAGTTGATGAGATGAAAAGCTTTTGACACAATCCTGTTTAGGAGACCTGTATGAGTGTGGACTCCCCCCAAACATGAGAGGCATACTCCATACATGGGCGGATAAGGCTCCTGTACAGAGCAAGCAACTGGGAGGGAGAAAAAAAAATTTACGCAGAAGCCACAGCACACCTAACTTCATAGAAGCTGTTTTTGCAAGAGATGAGATGTGAGATTTCCAATTCAGATTTTTAGTATAGGATAGTCCTAGAATGTTCAATGAAGAAGAGGGAGATAGTTGAGTGTCATTGAAGAAGAAGGGATAGTTGTCTGGAAGGTAATGTCGAGTTGATAGGTGAATGAATTGGGTTTTTGAGGCATTGAACAATCAAGGTTTGCTTTGCCCCAATAAAAAATTATAGCAAGATCAGAAGTTGGCGCTCTGTGGCATCTCTCCTTGAATCACTTAATTCCTGTTGAGTTGGACGTCTAATGAATGATGTTGAAAAATGCAGGGTAGAATTATCAGAGTAGGAGTGGATAGGGCATTGAGTTAGACTTTGAAGATCATTAATGAATAATAGAAAGAGAGTTGGTGATAGGACAGACCTCTGAGGAACAACACTATTGATAGACTTAGGAGAAGAACAATGACCGTCTACAGTAGCTGCAATAGAACGGTTAGAAAGGGAACTTAAGATGAAGGTGCAGAGAGAAGGATAGAAACCGAATGAGGGTTGTTTATAAATTAAAGATTTGTGCCAGACTCTATCAAAGTTTAAGAAAATATTTGGCATGATTACGGGGAGAAATATACTGGGTATGAGTTTCAGGAGATAGATGGTTACGATACCGTCTGTGAGCCGCTTCTCTATCTTGGATAGCATGAGAACAAGCAGAGGTAAACCAAGGTTGATGAGCTTTAGGATTAGAGAAAGTGTGTAGAATGTATACCTCCATGCCAGAGACAATAACCTCAGTAATACGCTCTGCACAAAGAGATGGGTCTCTGACACGGAAGCAATAATAATTCTATGGAAAATCAGAGTAGTACTGCCTTAGGTCCTCCCACTTAGCTGCATTGAAATGCCAGAAGTACCTCTGCTTAGGTGGGTCTCGAGGCAGCACTGGAGCGATAGGACAAGTTACAGAAATAAGATTGTGATCAGAGGAACCCAACAGAGAAAAAAGTTTCACAGAGTAAGCAGAAGGGTTAGTAGTTAGGAAAAGGTCAAGAATGTTGGGAGTGTCTCCAATGCGGTCAGGAATACGGGTAGGATGCTGCACCAGCTGCTCTAGGTCTTGGAGGATAGCAAAGTTGTAGGCTTGTTCACCAGGTTGGTCAGTGAAAGAAGATGAACGCCAACGCTGATGGTGAACATTGAATTCGCCAAGAATGTAAATACATATCTGCAAAAGGAAAATGAGATGTGATGTCCTCCACTTTGGATGTTAAATAGGCGAACATTTTTTACATAGTCCGAGGAGTTAGATGAGAGCATAGACCACTGTAAATCTGGACTGCGCTCGGAATATCGGCCTGTTGCACAATGGCCCCAAAGTCGGAGCGCCTGTTTTCAACTTCACTGTTCACTCGGTAACCAGGAAGTATATCGACGCGAATTTTCATAGATTTTCAGTTCATAATAGAAAGGAATCAATTTCAAACAAAAACAAACATAATTTATTTGTCAAGTGCAATATATATATACATAGCTATATATATATATATATATATATATATATATATATATATATATATATATATATATTATATATATATATATATATATATATATATAATATATATATATATATATACACACAAACCTCGATTTCCCGGACCTCGGTTTCCCGGATATCAGATTGCCGGACAAAATCCGAGGTCCGGTATATGTCAGTCTCGGACAATTTTTTTTTTTTTTTTTTTTTTTTTTTTTTTTTTAATGTTGAAATGCCTGGTCCTTTTCGTAAATTGACCAAGTTGTCCGGCGGTCTGAGCGTCTCCTGTCACCCCTGGTCAGTGTCCGCGCCTCCCGCCAGGTGGCAGCATGCTAAGCGGTCGTTGTGTTTACATTTGGGCACACAACATTCACGGTTCACCTGCTCAGCCTCCGTCAGTCACCTGACTCCCACTGCCCCTGGTGCAAGAACATTTCTGAGACTATTGAACACTTTCTGCTGCCTCCCGCCAGGTGGCAGCATGCTCAGTGGTCGTATTGTTTACATTTGGGCACACGGCACTCACGGTTCACCTGCACAGCCTCCGTTAGTCCCATGACCCCCACTGCCCCTGGTGCAGGAACGTCTCTTGAGACTATTGAACACTTTCTGCTGCCTCCCGCCAGGTAGCTGCATGCTCAGCGGACGTAAAAGTCCGCGGCGGGGTAGTTGATATTGTCGGTTGCCGGACAGTAAATACTAGAGTAGGATAAACGTCCGGGGGTGGGTAATGGCATCGGACTTTTTTTTTTTTTTTTTTTATACCTGCGATTCCCGGACTTTTGCGGTTCCCGGACCAGTGCTCCCCCCTATTAGTCCGGGAAATCGAGGTTTGTGTGTATATATATATATATATATATATATATATATATATATATATATATATACATATACATATATACATATATACATATACAGATTGAAGTTCCCAAACTCGGCAACCTCGGGACCAGCGCCGAGCCGAGTAATGGAATTTTCCGACTTTTAGAACGTAGATATATTAAGGGGAAAAAAAGCATGAAAATCACATGAAAAAAATCACAGGTCAATTTTCTCAGAAATAGTTAACACATTGTTCTTCCTTTTCTTTTCACTTCCACCAGTAGGTGTTCCTGGACGTTTGGGAGCCATAATACCAATAACAGACCTGTAGAAGTACACAAAATAACAGTGTACACAACTCTACAGTCACAACACCACTGAACAATAACAACAAACAAATCGGCGGGAGAAACCAAGCGGTCTAGTGTGGCAGCACCTAGCAGCCGACCCGGCAACTACGCGCCGGGTTTTGGGTGTTCTGCCGGGTTTTGGAAAATCCGGAACCATAGCCGAGTTTTGGTGTTGCCGAGTCTTGGGATGTCAAGTTTGGGAACTTCAACCTGTATACAGCCAAATTCCCAACATCCGACCTCCAAACATCCAACTTGTCCAAACAACCGACTTTTTTCACCACCACATTGTGTCCTGTCTTGTTTTGGCCATTTATTTTATTTAGTTTATTTTTAGTTTTTAGAAAACATTGATTTGTGGCTTTATTTATGCATGAATTTTACTTTCGCGTATACCACTGGATCGGCCTTCAAGAGCTGCATCTTTTATGTTCTATACCATTTTGTCCTTATGTTTATGGTTACTGTGATATCCGAACATCCGACTATTCCAATTATCCGACCTACCTTCGGTCCCCCAAGGTCGGATAATTAATACTTAGCTGTATATATATATATACAGCACAGAGTGCTGTGAAGTGTGGGGCAGGTGTATCCAGCTTCTTTCCTGTGAATACAGGAGTGAGGCAAGGGTGCGTCCTTGCCCCATCACTTTTCAACGCTTGTATGGACTGGGTATTGGACAAGGTTGTAGATCAAAGTGATTGTGGAGCATCCGTCGGCAACACTAAGATCACTGATCTTGTTTTTGCCGATGATGCAGTAATCTTTGCTGAGTCGCTGGAGGTCCTGGTGATGGCTTTCGAGGCGCTGCACGAGGAGGCAAAGCCTTTGGGACTTGCGGTCTCCTGGCTCAAGACCAAGGTCCAGGTGTTTGGAGACTTACTAGATGAAGCAGTACAGTCTGTTCAAGCATGTGGCGAGGACATTGAGATCTTGGAAAGTTTTACATACCTTGGTAGCGCAGTCCATAATGACGGCGGGTCACGTCAAGAAGCCTTACGGCGGATTGGCATAGCCCACGGTGTTATGGACTCGCTCAGCGTGAGTATTTGGCGTTGTCGGTACCTGTGCAGGAGGACAAATATCCAGATCTTCAAGTCGCTTGTGAACCCTGTCTTACTCTATGGTTGTGAGACATGGACACTAAATAGTGACTTGAAGAGACGAATCAATGCCTTTGGTAATAAGTGTCTTCGCAGAATCATGGGGTATCGCTGGGATGATTACGTGTCAAATCAGCGATTGCACCGTGAGACTGAATCGAGGCCTATTACCTGCATAGTCCGTCAGCGCCAACTTCGGCTATATGGGCATGTGGCACGCTACCCTGAAACCGATCCTTCCCATCGGGTTGTATCTGTAAGAGACAATCCGGCGTGGAGGAGGCCAAGGGGGCGCCCACAAGGCTCGTGGCTGGGGCAAGTTTATGTTTCTTGTCGAGAGCTGCTTGGTATGGGAAAGGAGCCTGCATGGGAACTCGCGCGTGGTGACCCCCGGGAGTGGCGTCGTAGGGTGGGCGAGGCGACGCGCCCCCCAGCGTATGCCCCCAATGACTGATTGATTGATTGTATATATATATATATATATATATATATATATATATATATATATATATATATATATATATATTATATATATATATATGTATATATATATACATATATATATATATATATATATATATATATATATATATATATATATATATATATATATATATTTATATATATATACAGGGTGCGTACGGTAATTATTTTGTACTTTCAGGACACCGTGTGGAAAGACGCCGTGACCACACCACTCAAAACAAAAACAACTGATCAGTATACATCGAGACTTTGTCCCAGCAACACCTTGCATCCATGGAGAGCTTTACATTTCCTCATCTATGGAAAAGGCACGCGGTGCTTATGTTGATCTCTGCCGGACACAGCAGCAACAAGATCTCAGAACTGCTAAAAGTAACTGAACAGTTCGTCAGGACCGTCATGAGGAGTTGATTTCGTCTGACTACGATTATGAAGGTGTTGCCGAGAGGAAACATCATTCTCGACGATCGGACACCATCAGGGACGCCGAATTCGTCACCAATTGCAAGCCATGGTTGACGAAGACCCCAGCCAGTCCATGAGGTCCATTGCCAGAGAGCTGCACGTGTCTGAGGGCACCGTAAGGAAGTGTGTGCAAGAGGATATCAGATACAAGTCATACAAGATGCATAAGGGTCAACTCCTCTCTGCAAAGATGCAGGAGAACCGCTTCAAGAAGAGCAAGAAGATGCTCAACAAACTGAAGCACCCTCTGGAGAAGGACATGCTCTGGTTCTTTTCAGACGAAAAGAACTTCTGCCAGGACCAGACCCACAACTCTCAGAACAACAGGTGGTTGGCTGTCTGTCCCAAGGATGTGCCAAGGGTCATGCAAACCAAGTTTCCTGCAACTGTCATTGTGTTTGGGGTAGTCTGCAGCAAGGGCCAAGTCATGCCCCCGTTTTTCTTTCCCCAGGGGCTCAGGGTGAACACCGAAGTGTACATCGACGTCCTGCAGACCCATGTGAAGCCGTGGATTGAGGAAGTAGCTGCTGGTAGACCCTACATGTGGCAACAGGACTCAGCACCATGTCACACCTCTAGGAAATCTCAGAAATGGCTCTCCGACAATTTCTACGACTTCGCTGCCCCTGATGTGTGGGCCCCCTAACTCACCTGACCTCAACCCTATGGACTATTTTGTGTGGGGCGCAGTTGAACGGGATACTAACCACACCCCATGCAAGAGTAAGGCTGATCTGATCAGTCGGATCAAGGTCGTTTTTACCAATCTCTCAAAGGAGGTCGTGGAGAAGGCCTGCGCCAGGTTTCGAGGTCGTATCGAGGACGTCATTGACGCCAAGGGTGGATTCATCGAGTAAAGGGACACCAGAAAAGTACTGAACCAGAGTCAGTTTTCTTTATTGAAATAAATGCATTTTCTACTGAATTATGACTTTTTTTGTGAGAGCCTAAAAAACGAAACAATTACCGTACGCACCCTGTATATACAGGGAGGTCCCGTTATACGAGCATTCGATATACGAGATACCGATGATACAAAATGTGTAAATTAGGGTCTATTTCCAATATACGAGATCGAAAATCCAATGCTACGACATTCAAACTGGGGTGAGTAAAATTACCAAGTTATTTACTAATGTAAATTACAAGTTATTTACTAAAATTATAAAGTCATTTACTGACTATATGATTGTACCTAAGGTTGTACGATAACCAATCTGAAAATATGATAATTCTGGTGGCTCGGTACGACAATGTGGGTTAAAATAGTGAATATTTGGGCGTCCCCGCGGCAAGAATTTCTCCGTCACTCACTGCCCCGCCAGCAGTAACCTTATCATAACATCTTTAAATCACCCTTATTTATGGTGACACATGGTGCTACATTGATTTAGATAATGACACGTGCATATAACATCTCACCATAATCACTAAGTTGTATAATAACAAGTAATAAGAGGTTTAAGCCTGCCCAAACCTACCATGGCGGAGGTGGCGCCCGCCGCCTCTCAAAAGTTTTGAGTCAAAACCCGCCGTCATCCGCCTCACCTGTGCCTTCCTGAAGAAGACAGTCAGCTCCTACGCCTGTGATAGCACCATAGGATATCACCAGTGATCATAGGATTCTTCAGAGGGTCCTCGCTCCCCTACTAAATAATTACCAAGGAGATCTCCGCTGGCGGGGAATTGCGGGCGACGGCCGATTTCCGCCGCCCACACAACACCCCGTTATAAGCTGTAGCTACCTGTGCCTTCCTGAAGAAGTCAGGTCAGCTCCCACACATGTGATAGCACCATAGGATATCACCAGGGATCATAGGATTCCTCAAGGGGTTCTCGCACCCCTACTAAATATTACCAAAGACATCTATCTCCCTTGGTGTTGATATCCACCTCACGGGCTTGATGCTGCTGCTGCTGCTGCCGAAGGCCGTGCTGCCAGACGTGGATGAGACCCTTGCTTGTATTTCATTTCTTTACTCATATATATGACTAATATCCATCCAAATGCAATCATATGTCTACATTCACTTAGAGAAGTGATA
The DNA here is from genome assembly GCA_016584305.1 of Chionoecetes opilio. Classification (NCBI taxonomy): domain Eukaryota; kingdom Metazoa; phylum Arthropoda; class Malacostraca; order Decapoda; family Majidae; genus Chionoecetes; species Chionoecetes opilio. The sequence continues at coordinate 16,333 of JACEEZ010006543.1, forward strand.
TTTCATAGCATACCAAGCAATAATAAGCGAGCCTGGAGACTCCCTACCGCTGCTAATACCAGTCTCGAGCAGTCATTGGCCAGTGTGCACGTTTACGACCAAACCTACGACTTTGCCGCGCTGTGGGTTCCTGTTACGACCAACGTCGGACTTCCTACCAAAAAAAGGTGATAAAGTGCTTCGTGGCTTCTCCCCAGCTGGAAGATGTACAATGATTCAGATGCGCAGAGACGAGTTTGTGGGCAGTGGAAGAGGTCTGTGCACCCCTCCCTTGTCCCTTACCTACCGTACCCTCTCGAGTCTAGTGTATTATGCGGCGTCCCGAAGAGTACATACAACGTCTTTGTTGCTTGTATATATTGTGCCTTGTGAGTCGATTTTAGTGATTTGCTGATATACTTAGTGTGCTCGTTGTGACTTATTTGTGCTCTGTCCTACTGTGCTGTCACACTCTTAATTCACTGTGTTTTGTGTGGTGGTGTGGTGGTGCGGTGGTGTGGTATATAGAGCCCTATATTTGAGAGAGTGAGAGTTTGTTGTGTTTGCTATACGTAGTTAAAATGTAAAGGGAATGACAGGGTAACCAAATCGGTCATAATAAATTGCAGGATGCCTCCACGAATTGATATTCTAATATTTTGCTACCTATGACATATAGCGTAGATTTAATGTTGTAGGTATGCCTTTGTTGCTTTTCTGCTATGTGTTTAGACTTTGTGGAAAATTTGCAGTACAGGGAGGTCCCGTTATACGAGCATTCGGTATACGAGAAATCAATGATACGAGCTGAGTGAAAATAGACCCTAAAATTAGGGTCTATTTTCAATATCCGAGATCGAAAATCCAATGATAAGACATTCAAACTGGGGTGAGTAAAATTATTAAGTTCAAAATGCACACCCTACCACTCCCTGGCTGGACAAAGGGGGATTTGGTTGACCCAGTCAGGTCACCCCTAGCAAGGCGTGACCTGAAGGGTAATTAAGCATATGGCGCGGCCTGACCTTTAGGGGTAATTAGCAGGTGTGCGGCCCCAACCTTGGGACCCCTACACTACCTTCTCTTGTATCACGCGGAGTCCCCTACAGTACAACGTCTTTTTTGGTTGTTATACATGTTTTATGTTTAATTAATGTGCAGTTATATTATTTTGTGTGCTATTTTCTCTTTCAGAATGCTTTTTCTACAGAATAGGTAGTACAGTGTGGGTAATATAGACGCTGTGTTTTTGTTGTGTTTGGTATAGTTTATTTTAGCTTGAAAAATATGTCTTTGATGGGGGGTCCTGGAACCAAACCTATATTTTACCATTAGTTATGTATTTCGCTATACGAGATTTCGCTTTACGAGTATGCCAGGTGGAACCTAACTGCTCGTATCTGTGGGACCTCCCTGTATAGATGTTGGTATTATTTTGGTAGTGGGCTTTCAAAAGTCCTAGGATTCTTACCTTCATTCTCGTGTAGCTTTCTTCATTCTGAGTATTTTGAGCCCCATTTCCCATCGCACAATTGAATAATAATGGAATTACACGTAGTACGGAAAATCTCCCGTTATTTCAGCCAGAAAGTTAAGTTAGGTTAAATCAGATTAGGTTAGGTTAGAGGTGGGGTTTGGTTTAGTAACAGATGATATAGAGAAAAAAAGAAAATTACCAATAATATGGCAGTGTGAAGCGTAGCAATGTTTGCGGGGCAGACCTGGAGGGGCACTTTGCCATCCCCCCCCAACATGTAAACAAACATTGATCTCCGACAAAAACAAGAGCCAGATTAACTCAAAATACATCAAAACTATTCAGGAGGACTAAAGTTTCGGCCTCGAAATCGGTGGTTGCCCAATAACAAAAATTTACGAAGACATTTAGGTAGCACTGTAAGAGGTAACCATCTCTACCTTGTTGTTATTGTTGTAATTGTTGAAGGGCACCGTTGTCGGGATTGACGATATTTGCCCTGGTTTACACCTATGAATATCACAGTCACGAGGGTTGATTAGTCTTCTTCAGGAAGGTACAGGTGAAGGCTGGTTTACACTCTGCAATCACGGCAGCGTTCCATCAGCCGTGCCTTGTATTCACACTATTCATTACAGTTCCATCCTTTTCGGCAGTTCCTGCTCACCCTCTAAGCAGACATGGTGCCTCGGAGGCTATGATTGAAGAAATTTGCATTAATAGCACTTTTGTTGGATGAAGAAGAGGAGTGGAACTCTAAAAAAAACCCACTGTTTTGGGTACATAAAGCCTTGAGAAAATGACAATTATCAGCACGGCACAGTCTCATAACGTTAGAATACTCTTCCCCAGAAACCGTTACCTGACAGGACGGTGATGTATTGGAGCCGTGACGGCGGCGCACCATTTAGTGTAACACGTCATTTGTTTGAATGTAAGAAATTCTAACGGATATGATGAGACGGTGCCTTGTCACCATGATGGTATGCTGTGATTCGGCCTTGAGGCGGACGGTATGGGGCCGTGATGGGTCTTGGTCTTGGTGCACCGTGTGGAAGACTTTTGTCCCGTCTACAGGTACCATTGCGGCCTTTTTACTAGTACTCTTTCATACAGTTTCCTTACCCGTAGAGGTACAGGGGTGAGGATTGAGGGGTCGAGGTGGTACAAAGGCCTATGCTGTCTCCTATCCCACCTTGCTTACCACTGTAGTGGCGCTAACACACACATGCGCATACACACCTGCATCGGCTTAGGCCCCTGTCTGGAATCAGGATTAGAGGGTGACCTGATGCTGACCTGACTTAACCTCCCCGACACAACTGCAGCACCAGCCAGGTAATTCAGTCAGCCACAGGACACACAGAGACACACACGCCGCGCACCTCTTATCCCCACGTTGTACAATGACGCGCTGTCAAATAAACTACAAAGCCACAACGCCCTTTCTCCATCCTTGTGTGTATAGACAGACTCCCCAAGATACTACACCTCCCTCTCAGCACTCACACTCCTTCAAATAAAACTTCAACACGCTCCTTGTTTCACTATTCCATTTATCAACAATACTCAGTCTGAGCGAAAATTCCATCACCATTTACTGCCTCCCTTCTATCATCTCCTTCCAACTGTTGTGTCAACTTGTGTGGCCCGAGTCGAATGCGGGTTAAGGCGACATCTAATATGGGGGATGTTTGTCTTTTCCATGGGTGCGGAGATGACTCTGAGCGGTAATGACCCATGATGGGTGCGCGGAGGGCGTCGCCGAGTGAAGTATCCCAGGTGAAGCGGCAGACCTGAGATTTCAGACGTTTACAATGGAGAGCAGCAGTGGAGGATGCGGATGATGTTTACATCTGACACGTCCATCTTGGCAGCAACAATCGCTATCATGTTGGCCCAGCTCTTGTTTTCTCTTAAACTCCAACCTTTTCTTAGTATTATGCATTACTGTTGATAACACAGTTACAAATTTGTGCTCAGTGAACTACTGCTCAACACAGATCACTCCAGACCCCCTTAGTAATATACCACCGGCTGTTCTGCATTCTCTGCCCGACCTCTCATTCGCTAATATGGCCGCATTAGATGCAGTGTGAACTTTGCATTCCTTTTTAAGGGAAAAAACTGCGTCTTATACGCCGGCAAATACGGTAATTGCATCCTTTATGGGTGCACCAGTCAAGATGTGCCTTTCCAGAGAAGTTTGCACACGTTTTCGACCAATAGGACAACGAGAAATGTGTAGAAAAGGTTGGTGGGCAGATATTGGAATGGGGTAGCATCCATGTAGGTAGAATACAGGGAGGTCCCGTTATACGAGCATTCGGTATACGAGAATCCGATGATACGAGATGTGTAAATTAGGGTCTATTTTCAATATACGAGATTGAAAATCCAATGATACGACATTCAAACTGGGGTGAGTAAAATTATCAAGTTCAAAATGCGTGCCCTACCACTCCCGGGCTGGACAAAGGGGGATTTGGTTGACCCCAGTGAGGTCACCCCTAGCAAGCCATGACCTGAAGGGTAATTAAGCATATGGCACTGCCTGACATTTAGGGGTAATTAGCAGGTGAGCGGCCCCAACTTGGGACTGCAGTCAGGTCACCCCTAGCAAGGCGTGACCTGAAGGGTAATTAAGCAAATGGTGCGGCCTGACCTTTAGGGGTAATTAGCAGGTGTGCGGCCCCAACCTTGGGACTGCAGTCAGGTCACCCCTAGCAAGGCTTGACCTGAAGGGTAATTAAGCATATGGCGCGGCCTGACCTTTAGGGGTAATTAGCCAGGTGTGCGGCCCCAATCTTGGGACCGCTACACTACCTTCTCTTGTATCACGCGGCGTCCCCTACATTACAACGTCTTTTTTGCTTGTTATGCATGTTTTATGTTTAATTAATGTGCAGTTATGTTATTTTGTGTGCTATTTTCACTTTCAGAATGCTTTTTCTACAGAATAGGTAGTACAGTGTGGGTAATATAGACGCTGTGTGTTTGTTGTGTTTGCTATAGTTTATTTTAGCTTGAAAAACATGTTGTTGTTGTTGTTGTTGTTGTTGTTGTTTTTTTTTTTTTTTTTTTTTTTTTTTTTTTTTTTTTTTATATAATTGATGGGGTCCTGGAACCAAACCTATATTTTATCATTAGTTATGTGTTTCTTTATACGAGATTTCGCTTTACGAGTATGCCAGGTGGAACCTAACTGCTCGTATCTTCGGGACTTCCCTGTAATGGAAGATGCCCTGCCAGCCTTCACCAGAAAGTGAGGTCCGCCTGTCGGGCTGAAGCCCCGCCCTCGACTGGCAGAAAATCACTTGTCACAACGCGCTGTGTGGTATTTCCATGGAGGTTGGATGGGTATAACGCATATGTATTATTATATTACAACTTATATTTAAGACATAAATAAGAAATACATCACTATCCTCCTTCTAAAGAAATTGAAAGGCGTTTATGAGCTGTTTCAATCACACCATGATCACTTTTGCTGGAAAGTGCTAAAAAAAGATGCACATGATATATTTGTGGCATTTTTAAGATTAATGATATACAAAATCATATGTTAAAGGATATAAGACGTAAATGTCATTGATCTAAATGTAATACATCCCTGTTTATCATTTATGAAGAAAATGATACGCAGTGTATGTCATTGCTATGTGCTATTATTCAACATAATTTTTTTATTATGTTTTGCTTATATGATTATCATTAATTAATTATTAACTATAGTGCTAAGAAAAGATGCTGATGATTTATTAGTTTTCTTATAATACACTACTGTATAATAGACGATGTTTTATTTGTATGATGATCATACAAAAATTATCTACTACATATTGTTTTCCTATAATACTCGATACAATTGACAATATTATATAACAATAGTAAGTTGCAGCCTGAAGTGCAAATATCCCGTGCGGTAGACCGCACGCTATAGTAGCACGGATATATTCCTATCGGAACAATATACACTCATATATAAGATAGGAACCGATGAATTATAAATTACATCATCACCACCACCACATCACCTCCACAATCACTAATTCATTACCATCAACACCACCACATCACTATCTGTACAACTACAACATTAACTTCACCATCACCGCCACCACCATCACATCACATCAGTACAACTACCACATCAACTTCACCATCACCACCATCACATCACCATCAGTACGACTACCACATTAACTTCACCATCAACACCACCACATCACCATCAGTACAACTACCACATCAACTTCACCATCATCAATACCACCACATCACCATTAGTACAACTACCACATCAACTTCACCATCATCAACACCACCACATCACCATCAGTACAACTACCACATCAACTTCACCATCATCAACACCACCACATCACCATCAGTACAACTACCACATCAACTTCACCATCATCAATACCACCACATCACCATCAGTACAACTACCACATCAACTTCACCATCATCAACACCACCACGTTACCATCACCACCACAACAGCATCACTACATCGTGCTTTCTGCCAATCGTTGTATGGCCGCCGGCCGACCAGAATGACCTCACTTTTTTCCGCGCCTCGGCATCTCCCCTTATTCTACCTCCATGGTGCCATCGCTATAGGATGAAGGTGGGTAAACGGGGGTGGGTGTTGGTAATGGAGAAGGGTGAGTGTTAGTGGTGGGGATGTGGGTGTGGGAACGAGGATGGGTGGTTCTTTTTTCTTTCTTTTTTCTTACATTTAAGCCTATAGCGCCTGTAGGTAGTGACCTTCAGGGCTCGGATGGTAGACCTTGGAGGCTCACTTGAGGGCTGTGATGGTTAGCCCTCCCCCATGGTGGCGCAGGCAGGATTTTTATAGTGACGCCTGTGATCAGAGGCTCATGCCGCCCCCCTGTGTCCTCCAATGCACTCGCAAATGAAGGTAGAGTTATGGGCATCATGTGGGTGTTCGTAGGCCACTCAACAGTGCAGAAATGCACTGTTCGTGCATTCTAACCCAAAGTTAACTTTGTACTGACACATTGATCGTCATCATCATCATGATCATCATAATCATCAAAATGATCATCATCATTACCATCACCATATTGACTCACGCTGTCACAGGCTCAAATTTAGTAAACACACCGTAACTTTGCCCTTTACTTAACATTAAATAGCCGTCAGCAACATATGTCAATAAAGTACACAGGTCGCTGGATCACAAACAAATAATACATTGCCACAAGGAAGACAACGTAACGTGGAGGACGTGTGAAGCAGCACCGAACCAGGAGGACGAGTCGTAGGGCTACTAAACCTCGTAACCCATGCAGGTAGACGAGGCGGCTGGCCAGGGCGTAGGTGAGGTCCGTAGCTCCCTGTAACCCATGCAGGTAGACGAGGCGGCTGGCCAGGGCGTAGGTGAGGTCCGTAGCTCCCTGTAACCCATGCAGGTAGATGAGGCGGCTGGCCAGGGCGTAGGTGAGGTCCGTAGCTCCCTGTAACCCATGCAGGTAGACGAGGCGGCTGGCCAGGGCGTAGGTGAGGTCCGTAGCTCCCTGTAACCCATGCAGGTAGACGAGGAGGAGGAGGACCAGGACGTAGTCAGGTCCGTAGCTCAGTGAGTGCTGTATGGAGTGTGAGTGGACGGCTGAGTTGGCTTCGGCCAACACTAGAGGAGGAGGAGGAGGAGGAGGAGGGAGGATTCACTATTTTAACCCACATAGACACCTTCTACAACTAAATCACTAGCAACACAGGCTCCTACCTTATATATCTAAATATCTGATACATAAAACTCCTTAAAACCCAAGCATTCCAAAATAAAACCAGAAAAATGATGTTGAGTTGACGATTCGAGCGGCGATAAGCCGTCTGATATGCCATTCTTGCACGCAAATTTGTCTTGCGAATGGAGTCCGTTAAATCCGAAATCCGTTAAATTGAGGTCTGTTTAATCGAGGGTCGACTGTATAAAGTAAATATTTGGCGTAAATCTTTTTCTTACCTAGATTTCCAAACAAAAACTGACCTGGCCTGCTCAAAAATGCTGTTATTTGATTCTTGGACCAAGAAAACATAGGTTCAGAGCCTTAGACCACAGTCTTACTCGAAGTACACCAGCGATAACGGCACTCTCAGACATGGCGGCGGCCATTTTGACAAACAGCTGTTACCCCGGGGACTGCGGGAGCTGTGAATTTTTCGGGCCTACAGTGCGGCAAAGTGAGTGAAACTGACCATTACAGAATTGGATGAAAATCACATCAACCTTAATGTAGTAAAAATCCACATCCGGCAAATATCTATTTTTAACCCAAACGTATGGGGTTGTGGTGTGGTTGTGGTCGGGAGTTGAAATATCTGGCGCGAATGGCACCAAACCCTTGCGAGAGACTACTGAGGTGGGGTCAGGGATGCCACTCCTTGGGATTTTTCCTAAGATTTTGAGGGGATTATTCAAGTATTTCTCCAGTAGTTTATCTCAAGGTAAGCATGTGTACCGTATTTAGGATTCAGTTTCAATGTTTTTTCAAAGACCTTGGGATATTTTTGGGGGGCAGACCTTGGGATCTTGGGATTTTTTGGGGGTCCATGGGTCCATGCTATTTCTGAAAATTTAGAGTAGAATCCCTGGGTGGGGTGGTGGAGGGAGTATGGGGTAATTGATAATACAAAGCGCGATATATTTTGCCTATAAAGCACTCCCAAGACTGACCCCAAAAAAATCCTAGGATAGACAAAAATATCCCAAGGTCTTTAAAAAAACATTGAAACTGAATCCTAAATACGGTACATATGCTTACCTTGAGATAAACTACTGGAGAAATACATGAATAATCCCTCCAAAAATCCCAAGATAGACAAAAAATATCCCAAGGCCATGGCCTAAATCCCAAGATCTTGGGAAAAAACCCAAGGAGTGGCATCCCTGCGTACAGCGTAGTTAGGCAGATGGTGGTGTGTGGTATCGAGGGCTGACATTGCAACCTACATGTGACACAGTTTGTAAACTTCTACGAATGTTTGCGCAGTTTTTGTATGCACTTGAAAATCGCGCTTCCGGAAAGCATGCCGCAGTCGCTCAGGAGAGCCTTCCGGAAGGCATGCCGCAGCCCACGGGTTAACATGCTTCAGCTACTCTGTTTTGCTTGCTATCAAACATTTTCGCTATCTAGAGATCATAACCTTTCCAATGATACCACATACAACCGGGCCCTAGTTTGGTACCAACATCATGGTCGGGCTCATGGACTACCTTATTTTACAGCTTATAAGACGCACTTTTTTTCCTGAAAAATGCCCTGAAAAATACTCATGCGTCTTCCAAGACGAATGTTGGAATCAAACTGCCGCCAAGACTGGCGGGAGCCATTCCGCGGCAACTTCCACCTCGTCAGATTGGCACCAACAGCACCACCTATCGTCTGCTGGTGTTGATGTATCGTTTGCTAGTGTTGATGTATCATTTACCACCAGGCTGTCACACGTATCACAAGCTAAGACTATATAAGACTCTATATGAGTCTTATATCTTTTGAGGAGACTGGCGGGAGCCATTTCGCGGCAACTTCCGCCTCGGCAGATTGGCGTCAACAATGCCACCTATCGTCTGCTAATGTTGATGCAGCATTTACCACCAGGCCGTCACACGTATTACAAGTTTTTTTCGGTCCTGGAAATTATAACCCATGGCGTTTTCACCAAAACTATGTACTTATACTATGGATTTACTTATACTTTTAGACAAGAGATGTTTTTATATCCTTTAGAATTTTTTTTTATTTTTTATTTTTTTATTATTTCTTTCCAAAATCAGGGTGCATCTTCCAAGATACAGCGTCTGCATGGAAAGCCGTAAAATACGGTAATCAACTTGAGGTCCAGGCCAATCATGCCTTTTTTTACCCTATCAAGTTTTGAATGGTATGTTATTGGTGAACAATCACTGCCTGATTCAATGATACAAACAAGATATGCCTAACTTTTGTAAGAAGTGAGTTAAGCAAAGAAATATGAATGTTTTTCGGAGGCAACTCAAGGGTGTTGGGTAGCGGCGAGGCGAGATGCATGTACCCCCACCTTCACTATCCAGCCCGAGTGTATCAGCCAATCAGCGATGTCCTTACACACTCGGATAGGAATCAAGCAGCTCCCAGGGATCCAGCTTAAGTGAATAGATTATAGGGAGTGAGTACTTAGTGCTCAAGGATACCTGCGGCACACTGCAGGAAAACCACAAGAGGTCTGCAGGAAAACTATGGCGCCCAAGTGGATGACCTGGACAACGATCTAGGAAACGTGAACGCCTTGCACAGGCCCACCGCAGACTACCAAAGTCTGCTACAAAGCCATGACAAGCTTGGCAGGGAACACATCAATCTGTTGGACAACCAGCGACTCCTACAGATAAAGGCACAACAAACAATGTTTCACATTGCGGCGCTCGATGACCAAATCCAGAGAATGAACGACGACAGGCAAAAATCCGACCAAAATATGGTCAAAACAAACAGAATCGTGGTATAAATCGACCATAAAGCGGATAAAATATAGGAGGTCTACGATGAGATAGATTTCGATGTTGGGAGTATAGACAAGGCCCTGAAGGCAGTGGCGTTAGAGATGGACAGCATGGAAAAGTATCTTGAAGAACTCAGTAAACATGAGGAAAAAGCAGATGACAGCGTGGAAAAAATCAACAACGAAGCGAACAAAACAAATATTTTTTTTAAATCAATTAAGATGAATTGTATAACTTCCAAGTTGGATTGTAACCCCTGGACAGGGCATCGTAGTCACCTCTCCATTCGGAGGTTAAAAGATAACGACAGGCATTCCTACCTGCTATTACCCCAACCTCAACTTGATGGGGGCAGCATGTTACTTTAATTAATTGCTGCCATGACTACCCACAAATATAATCAATTAAGACAAATTGTATAACTGTGCCAGGTCGGATTCGAACCCCTGGACAGGGCGTTGCAGCCATCTCTCGTCACCTGTCGTTACCTTTAAACCCTCGTTTGGAGAGGTGACTATGTCGCCCTGTCCAGGGGTTCGAATCTAACCTGGCACTGTTATACACATTTTTTTAATTATTATTTTTAGATGCCCATAGTGCCTATAGTCAGTATGACCACCAGAACTCGGATTGTAGGCCCTGGTGGTTCACTTGAGGGCTCTGATGGTTGACCGCCGCGTGTGGTGGCACAGGCAAGATTTTTATAGTGGTACCAGTGATGGCAGGGTGAATTAGGTACATAAATTAATCTGCCACTCGTTTTTGGTGGGTTGATTTTTTGTGGCCCGCGAGCACTCATATTAATATTTTCAATTACCCTATATAAAAACATTAAAGTATCTGGGATTCCAATGTTATGTATATGAAATAGTACTATGTTACAATGACATGAATGATAACTTTTCCCATGGAGATCCTGACCTTTCTTATGTTAAAATAGGACTGTTAAAGAAAAGACCCCAGCCTTCCCATTAGAAGGTAAGAATATGACTTACATTATTTCTGTCCTACTACAGCTGTGTGTATTACTTAAGTCTTTAACAAATATTCGGTTATGTTTTTATACGTGAAGGCTCTGCCTAGGCCGTAGATTGGATGGGGAGAGAAAACTTCAACACACAGTTTGGGAACACCAGGTTACAAGCAAAACGTCTTCCATTTTTATTTACACGTATTATTCTGTCCGACATTGACTACATGTTGGTACTTACATAATTGTTATCATTACCTTACTAAACGAAACATGAGAATCAAGATACGTACATTGGTTTTAAAGAAAATAACGAAATATTACACCTCTAAATACTTTCTAAGAAAACTACTGGGGGGTCTAAGAACCTGCTCATGAACACTGTGACGACAAAGAGCGTCATTTACAAAACACGGAGCATCTGGGGTCCCTTGTGTCGCGTCCCCCGGAGATAAAAATACAACATAATGGCTTTCCTACAAAACTTCAAAACTATCATGCTTGGTGTTGGTCTGTTGTCTGTTAACACACATGGTAATGATAGTGGTAAATAGGCTATGTGTGTTCACCATATCGAACACCGTGATTGGTGATATGTGATACAGAGAGGAAGAGAGTCAGGTAGTGCGCGATGTGGAATGGCTGGTGGCCGTCTCCCCGCCGACATCCACACCCTCATATTATTTTATTCACTCTGATAGTTATGTGCACTGTAAGAACCATATTCTATTTTGCTAGATATTATAAACCCCTGTGAATGGTCCCTAAAACACCATAGCCATGAAATATCTTAACCCTTACCTGTGATACAAACAGTGGAGGATTTAGGGGGGGTCCGAGTAGGCCATGGCCTAGGCCCCGCACCCGCAAGGGCCCCGCAGCCCAGAGGAAAAAATAGATTTTCAATGAAAATCTGCATGCTGGACCTTTCTTATTTGCTATAACACTGTTACATTGCATGTACCATAATATGCCACAAATTAGTACCAACATAATATAAAATATGGGTGGAAAAAGTTTCAATTAAACTAATATGAAATCTGAACCACATTTGGTAAAATTCTAGAGTCCTTTCCCGCCCTTATTAATGGTTTTATTTTCTCCAGACCTTCACAAATCCCTTCAGATAACTCTAAAACGTAATAATAAAGTGGAGGAAAGATTGAAAAATAAAAAGATAATTACTAACCTAACCTCAATATAACCTTACCTGACCTGGTAAAATTGTAGTCCTTTCCCACCCTTAGATCTCGTTAGGAGGTTATTGGTTAGGTTGTTGTGAGGTTAGGTTAGTAATTTTATTTTTGGGGTCCAGGGCGGGGGTAATGTAGGGGGGAGGGGGCGTTGAAGGGGGAATCTCTCCCTCACTTTATAATTACGTTTTAGAGTATCTGAAGGGATCTGTGAAGGTCTGGAGAAAACAAAAACACTAATAAGGGCGGGAAAGGACTCTAGAATTTTACTCCACATTTCATTCAGGGCCCCGCCCTCCCACCGGCCTAGGGCCCCGCACACCATAAATCCGCCCCTGGATACAGAGAGAGAGAGAGAGAGAGAGAGAGAGAGAGAGAGAGAGTGTCAGGTAGTGCGCAATGTGGAATGGCTGGTGGCTGTCTCCCCGCCGCCTATCACCAACCTCGCGCCACTACCCCCGACATCCGTAACTCTCAGGCCACATCCCTCGCTCCATTTTACGACACTATGACCTCACTAACTTTCCTTGTGAGTATACCTAACATGATAAACTGGTCCAGATGTAAAAAAAAAGTATTTACGAAAGAAACTGCGGATGGGTTACTTAATACATACAAATATTAGGTGATTTAAGGATGAATTGGTTACCTCCATGGAGAAAGGAAGAAAAAATAGCAGGTAAAACAACTTTGAGGACGAATTTTGTTAATTTAATTTATTAAGATAAAATTACTATAATACAGGTTGAAGTTCCCAAACTCGGCATCCCAAGACTCGGCAACACCCAAAACTCGGCTATGGTTCCGGATTTTCCAAAACACGGCAGAACACCCAAAACCCGGCACGTAGTTGCCGGGTCGGCCGCTAGGTGCCACCACACTAGGCCGCTTGGTTTCTCCCGCCGATTTGTTTGTTGTTATTGTTCAGTGTTGTTGTGACTGTAGAGTTGTGTACACTGTTATTTTGTGTACTTCTACAGGTCTGTTATTGGTATTATGGCTCCCAAACGTCCAGGAACACCTACTGGTGGAAGTGAAAAGAAAAGGAAGAACAATGTGTTAACTATTTCTGAGAAAATTGACCATTTCATCCTTTTTTTTACCCCTTAATATATCTACGTTCTAAAAGTCGGAAAATTCCATTACTCGGCTCGGCGCTGGTCCCGAGGTTGCTGAGTTTGGGAGAACTTCAACCTGTACTAGCATTCTGAATCGATATAAGGATTACTTGAAAAAGTTGGTCTTCTAAGTTTTTTTGTATTAAAAAGTTACAGTGCATTGCCATGGTAATGAGCGCCACGGATTCTCTACGTCACCATGCGGGAGATTCAAGTAATGGGGCATGTTGTAATCAAGAACATACGTGGCCTTTCATAACGCTCTGTCGGTCTCACTACCCACTTATGGAGCAGTACATTGGCTCCCTGTCACAATCTCCTTTACCAGTAGTTTCCCCTAACAAGTATTTGCGAAGAGGATGCCGCCCCCCTTCGGCATCCCCTTCAGAATTCCATCACAACAATAGAAGAGAGAAGTAGGAAGTGAGAGGGAACTTTCAACCGTCCCCAGCGAGTGTTGCATATGGAGTACGCTTCTCATGTTTGGGGAGGGATCCCTCACACATCCCTCCTAAACAGGGTGCATTCAAAAGCTTGTTGCTTTGTCAACTCCTCACTTCTAATTGACTGTCTTTTATTTCAAACACTGCCAAAATGTTCTTTTTCTTGCTATTTTCTACTGCTATTTTTATGCTTACTGGCTACTGCTCTTCTGAATTTGCTAACTGCTGCCCCCTTCCCGCAGCCTTACTGCACAAGACTCTTCTTATTCGCATCCTTTTCCCGTCCATCTTTCTTCTGCAAAAGTATCATCAGTATTTTCATTCTTACATCCCTTTCTCTAGTATGCTCTGGAACTTTATTCCTGCCCTATTTTTCCACCTTCCTACAGCTTAAATTACTTCACACCTCACAAACAAAATTGATCCATCCCCTTATCTTAGTCTCTTACTGTCTACTTTATTGGGACTAGAAATTAGAGGACTTTTTGTTCCCTTTTTTTTGCCCTTGGCCAGTCCCTTATGATGTTAAAGAATTTTGAAAAACAATTATTCATTCAATTCTGGTATATGTGATGCATATGTATACGTACAACTGTCATGTTTTCACAGGTTGAAAGAATGGCACATTGTAGAGGTTGAGGTGATTGGTCCAGAGATAGCAGGAAGAAGATTCACTGTGAAAACTACCCGTCACAATCCTGCTGACCAGGGAGCAGTGACTGGCACAGCCACTTATGCATCTTTCCTGTCATCTTTGAAGCGGGCTGGTGGTGAAGGACCAGGTGTCCATTTGTGTTAAAACTTCCCTTTGCTTCTCAGCATTTTCTAATAGCTGCTGGCAGATATCTTAAATACACTGATATACATAATGTTAGTACAATGACATATAATTAGTAATTTTTTTATTACAAATCACAGTCTCATGGGTTTTTTTTCTATGTATCTTTTTTCTTCCAGCAGAGTCCGTATTATACTGAATTTGATGATATAATGTCAGTGATGAGAATTATTGGTTTGTTCTTACTATACTTTATTTTTGTTTACCTATTTTTATGCTTGCCTAGTGCTATTAAATTAACAGAACTTTATCATCAGGAAGGAATTACATTCAATGTAAAGAGTATTCTTTTTTCCAACTTCCTGTTTCATAAAACAACATAGTGCAACATATCAGGGCATATAGCAATCTCAAGGCTAAGAATATGACAACTTTACATCCGTGTTATAGTCTATAAGTGATGAACTCTTTGTAAAAATAAATACAGTGGTTGGTTAATTCTGTATCCCATTCGCTTTTATTATAATGCAGTATGATGGAGTTTTGCGGACATTGGTTACAGTAAAGTGCCATGATAAGAGTCATAGGCATACAGAGAGGGGGCCAAATGGAGGCAGTTGCCCCCCTTGGAAAATATATTTGTTATAAAGACTACCTCATTGGTGCATTCTTTTTTATTGTGAACCATACAGGTCGATTCACACTATATCATCACGGCACCATCTCATCGCGTCATGACTACGTTCTGTCAGCCATGCCTTGTATTCACACTATTCGTCACAGCTGTCATTTTTGGCAGTTTGCATTCAACCTCAGGCTGAACAGTTTAACTGCATGGCTCCTCAGAGGCTATGGTTGAAGAAATTTGCATTAATAGCATTTCTGTTGGATGAAGAGGAGTTGAACTCCTCTTAGTAAATCGTTAGTGCACATTTTAAGGGAATCGGTTGATCTAGGGAAGGTGCCGTTCATGTGGAGAAAAGGTGATGTCCCCATATTTAAGGAGGGTGATAGAGGATTAATGTCAAATTATCGACCTGTGAGCAGGGCATGTAGTACGGTACGGTACGGTAATATTTTTCGTAATTCGTACCTCAGATAAATAC
The DNA here is from genome assembly GCA_016584305.1 of Chionoecetes opilio. Lineage (NCBI taxonomy): Eukaryota > Metazoa > Arthropoda > Malacostraca > Decapoda > Majidae > Chionoecetes > Chionoecetes opilio. The sequence continues at coordinate 31,912 of JACEEZ010006543.1, forward strand.
AGTACCGTAATTCCGTAACGTACCTGAATATTTGTATCGTACCGTACTGGTACGATTAGTTTTCGTACCGTAATTTCGAACTATTTTTCGTACCCCAAAAAAATTCGACTTTCAGAAACAAAATCAATAATTGACAAAATTACCAAAAATTTTCCATTGTGATTAATATACACATACTTTTGCAGGTACATACAACACAGTAATTTATACCCATTTATCTCTACATACTACAGACATTTCATAATTACATCCTATACCCAAGACTTACAAATCATTAACTATATATATATATATATATATATATATACCTAATTTAGGGTTTATTTAGTTTATGTATCACATCGTAAAACCATGATGGCATCAACAATATCTTCCTTCAATCCTAACCTTAAATCGTTTAGGATGTAGCGCAACCCAGAGAATGTTCTTTCAACACTGGCCTGCATCACAGGCAGAGCAATAGCCACTTCAGGCAGTCTGCAACAAACAAACAGACACGCACGCGACACGAAACAAACAGACATGCGCACACACACACACACACACACACACAAACATACAAACAAATAGACACACACGCACACACAAACAAACAGACACGCACGCACACACACAAAAAAACCAGACACGCATGGACTCAAACAAACAAACAAACACACGCACGCACGCACGCACACACACACACACACAAACAAACAAACATGCACACAAACACAAACAAACAGACACGCGCGCACACACACACACACACAAACATACAAACAAACAGACACGCACGCACACACAAACAAACAGACACGCACGCACGCACACACAAAAAAACCCAGACACGCACGAACTCAAACAAACAAACACACACACGCACACACACACAAACAAACAAACACGCACACAAACACAAACAAACAGACACGCACGCACACACAAAAACAAACAGACATGCACTCACACACACAAACAAACAGATACGCACACACATAAACAAACAGACACGCATACACACAAACAAACAGACACACACACACAAACAAACAAACACGCACACACACACAAACAAACAGACACGCACACACACACACACAAACAAACAGACACGCGCACACACAAACAAATAAACAGACACGCGCACACACACACACAAGCAAACAAACAGACACACACACACACAAACAAAACAAACAGACACGCACATACACACACACACACACAAACAGACACGCGCGCACATACACACACACACACACACACAAGCAAACAAACAGACACGCACACACACACACACAAGCAAACAAACAGACACGCACACACACACACACACAAGCAAACAAACAGACACGCACACACACACACACAGACACGCACACACACAAACAAACAGACACACACACACACACACACAAACAAATAAACAGACGCACACACACACAAACAAACAAACAGACACGCACACACACACACAAACAAACAGACACGCCACACACACACACAAAAACAAACAGACACGCACACACACAAACAAACAAACAGACACGCACACACACACACACACAAACAAACAAACAGACACGCACAAAAACACACAAACAAACAGACACGCACACACACACACACACAAAACAAACAAACAAAACAAACAGACGCACACACACACACACAAATAAACACGCACCACACACACACAAACAAACAGACACGCACACACACACAAAAAGACACGCACACACACACAAACAAACAGACACGCACACAAACAAACAGACACACACAAACACAAACAAACAAACACACACAAACACAAAAAAAAAACACGCACACACAATCACAAACAAACAGACACGCACACACACAAAACAACAACAAAACAAATAGACACGCACACACACAAATAAACAGACACGCGCACACACACACACACACACAAACACAAAGACACGCACGCACACACACACAAACAAACAGACACGCACACACACAAACAAACAGACACGCACGCAGGTACACACAAACAGACACGCACGCACGCACACACAAACAAACAAACAGACACCCACGCACACAAACAAACACACACACACACACAAACACACGCACATACACACACAAACAAACATACGCACGCACACACAAGCAAACACACGCACGCACACACACACACAAACAGACACGCACACACACACAAACACAAACAAACAGACACGCACACACACACACACACACACGTGTGTTAAATGCAAGTGGGTATGTGAGTAATGGGGCCGACGCCCCACGCCACCTGACTTATCTCCTTGACCTGACCGAGGAGGTCAGGAGGCTGATAGTCCTTGAGCCAGACCAAAAGTAATGCTCCGGCGGGGGGAGTAATTCTCATTATGATTTTCCATTAGACCAATGTCTCAAGTGTCAGAAAATGCATGATGGACATCTGAGAACGGTAGCTTAGTGCCCGGATGGACGCCATCTTTGAAACCACCCAGCTCGAAAATGCCCATTTGGTGGGGTACATTGTTGCACGTGTATCTGGACTTCTATACTAGCTATCGATGTGCGGTTGACGCCTAAATATACGTCCAATGTGTACCGTCTAAATAAAAAATAATATGAAGCATTTTGTTATAGATTAATTATTATAAAAATCAATTATCGAAAAAAAATCATATATTTTTCAATATTTTATTATTAGACTTGTACTTTTTTTAGTGAAACAACACTGGTATGATTTTCCAAAATTATGCATTTTGCTACACCGTTTATCTGTCTATAAAAATAACTCAACAAGTACAACATATCATCCACCACGAGTTTACAACAAATATATGTAAAGAGGCATAAAATGACTTAGGCCGCCGCTGGCATTATCTATTCTGACGATAACGCAAGTTAGGAATGTCGTACGGAGAGGATTTTAACACCATACGATATCTAATAAGCAGGCGGAAATTGTTACATAGGAAATCTGCACTTTGGTGGCCATCTTGGATTTCAAAATGGCCGCCAATTATATTAATTATTCATTACTAGAGTTTGGAAAGACGTTATGGAGCTGATTTTAAAACCATACGATGTATATTCCTAATAAGCAAGCGGACGGTATCATTGAACATGTCATGTTTTAGTCAAATAACACCGGTATGATCTTCCAAATTATACATTTTGCTAAATCTGTCTATAAAGATTTTCAGGCAATTTGGCCTGCATTATAATAGAGAACAACATATGCTATACAATATACAGTGCACACAAAGTTAATCATCAGAGTCGCCATCAGAGTCATTGGCATCCTGAGCCACGATAGCATCATCCTGCACCATGTTGGAGCATCCCTGCAGCTTACACACAACAGTGCACTTCAACCCATTCAGTATGCAGGAGCAATCTGACGGTCGACACGTCCTTCTGCATGTGCATGAGATGAGATTCAAGACGACATCTGGAGCTGGTAGACCCGCCATCCATCGGATTTTGAGCGAACCTCCATCATCGAGTTCCCAGCCATGTCCTGCTGATGGTGCTGGGACGTCTGGCAGGTTTTCAAGGCTGCGTCGCCAGATAGCCACCTGATAGTTGGCCCTAAGCGTATGCTGCATCAAGGAGTCTTCACAAGGCGGCAATTGTCCAGATTCGATCTGGCCCTTCTTTGCACAGAACATGTGATAACGGAGTGAATTAGCACCGACGATCTTCGTGTTCCTGGCGTACAGCTGACACGTGAAGGCCTGAATGCTATTGAAGACGTCTGTTGGTACATTCCACGAAGATCCCAGATCTGTGAATGCTTGAAGATACAGATCATTCGCTTGCACAAGCTTCAAAGCCTTTATCTTTCCTTGGCTAGCCAGAGCACTAACAGTGTCACACCCGCTCCATGCATGAAGCCCTGGCAATGCACTGCAAACTCCAGACCCCAATACCGCAGCCAACTTTCCAACGTCAATCATTCTGACTCGAACCTTTGTTCCTCGTCTGATGAAGAGCTGACTATCGATGGTTCTGCTGAGTTGAACAAAGTTGGCTGCGGTATTGGGGTCTGGAGTTGGGGCGGCCATTTTGAAATCCAAGATGGCCACCAAAGTGCAGATTTCCTATGTAACAATTTCCGCCTGCTTATTAGATATCGTATGGTGTTAAAATCCTCTCCGTACGACATTCCTAACTTGCGTTATCGTCAGAATAGATAATGCCAGCGGCGGCCTAAGTCATTTTATGCCTCTTTACATATATTTGTTGTAAACTCATGGTGGATGATATGTTGTACATATTGAAAAATATATGATTTTTTTTCGAGAATTGATTTTTATAATAATTAATCTATAACAAAATGCTTCATATTATTTTTTATTTAGACGGTACACATTGGACGTATATTTAGTCGTCAACCGCACATCGATAGCTAGTATAGAAGTCCAGATACACGTGCAACAATGTACCCCACCAAATGGGCATTTTCGAGCTGGGTGGTTTCAAAGATGGCGTCCATCCGGGCACTAAGCTACCGTTCTCAGATGTCCATCATGCATTTTCTGATACCTGAGATATTGCCCTAATGGAAAATCATAATGAGAATTACTCCCCCCGCCGGAGCATTCACTTCAAAATATGGCCGGTTGGCTCAAGGACTATGAGGGATAATCCCCATTCCACGTTGACACCCAGCCGTCTCAGGCAGCTTGGCAGAAATTCTACCTGGCTAATGAGGTCACACGGTGGTGTTAATTAATGGAGTCAAATCTTGCTCATTCATTCCCCTATCCGCCCATCCACCACCCAATGGGCGGCGGCAGTATGGGCGGCGCCCATACTGCTGGGTACGAAAATGGTTTGATATAAGTACGGAAATAAAAATCGAACTTTCGTACCGTACCGAACTTGAAGAAATATATCGAACCGTAATATCGATCCGTACTTTTAGCCCTTAAATAACCGTACCGTACTGTAATTTTGTACCGTACCGTACCGTACAACATGCCCTGCCTGTGAGTCTGACTTCAGTGGTAGGTAAATTATTGGAATCTGTTATTGCAAAAAACAGTAGAGAGCATAGTTTGGTAAATGATTTGTAACATGGGTTCACCAAGAGTAGGTCATGTCTCGTCAATTTACTGAGTTTTTATAGGAAAGTTTATGAAGCGGCAGATAATGATGAGGATTATGATATTGTATACCTGGATTGGATTTAGTAAGGCATTCGACAAGGTACCACATGAGAGACTCTTAAGTACGGTTAAGGCACATGGGAAGGTTCTTCGTTGGATTAGATCTTGGCTAAGTGATAGGCAACAAAGGGTTACAATTAATGGTTTGAATCTGAATGGGGGCGGGTAACAAGTGGGGATCCCCTGGGGTCTGTTTTGGGACCATTAGTATTTTTGATTTACATCAACGACTTAGATTGTGGGATTAGTAGTAATATCAGCAAGTTTCCTGATGATACTAAGGTAGATAGGATTATTAGATCACAATCTTATGTAAGCAGTTTGCAGGGAGACTTGGATAAGTTCAACGAATGGGTAGTCAGTTGGCAGACGAAATTTAATATTAACAAGTGTAGGGCAATTAATGTTGGTAGAAAAAATCCTGGTAATAGGTATTCTATAATCAATGTTTCGCTGAAAAGATCAGAAGGTGAGAAAGATTTGGGTGTGCGGGTAAGCTCAGACCTCCGTCCTAGGAAACAATGTATTGAGGCTAGAAATCTAGCTAATAGGGTTTTAGGATTCATTACCATGAGTGTTAAAAGTAGAAGCGCTGAGGTTATTCTAAAGCTTTACTTGGCTCTAGTCAGACCTCACCTAGACTATGCAGTACAGTTTTGGTCTCCATATTACAGGATGGATATAGCCTTGTTAGAATCAGTGCAGAGAAGGATGACCAAAATAATGCAGGGGATGCATAACTTTAGTTATGAAAAGAGATTGAAGAGCACCAGCACTGGACTGGTGCCTGCTTTCTGCAAAATTATATAAATCACTTTATTTGTGACAAGTAAAAGTAAACTGTGAATTATCACATACATATTAACCTTGGGCCCTGCCTGAAATGTACTATTTACTTTAAATTATATATTTCCACCCAAGCAACCGCATTTTGAATACAAACCATATATTTCCGTCACAAAAGCGTAAATAAAAAAAGTGAAAAGGTGCTATAAAAGTGGTACAAAGGGGATTTTGTCTTGTGAATGTTCTACGTTGTTTCCATGTTATTTCGTGTCTACAGATCTACGTGATTTTCATGTAGAAATACAACGTTGCTACAATGTTAACACAACGTGGTGGCAACGTGCTAACAACGTGGATTTGTTTGCTGGGATATACATAGATAGCACTTAGCTGGTCTGGGACCAGTTACAAATATCGTTACTACATTTAAACCTCGCGCCACCTGTGTTACCATGCAGCACCACCAGATAAGCAGCACCACCATCTGGCCCAAGCAGGTTAAATAGGTGGAGGCGGCATGGCGGGCATTCACTAGTGCTATCGGGTGAAGCCGCTCGCTCCGTAATAGGTCGGGGGAGATGGACTCAAAACATTGTGATTTCAGCCTTTCTATCTAATTGATATGCAAAAAATAAATGGAAACTATGACTGCCTAGGTATACACACAACCCTCATTTTCCCGGACCTCCATTTCCCAGATATCGGATTTGCCGGACAAAATCCGAGGTCCAGGGATATGTCAGAGTCCGGACAAATGCCTGGTCCAGTCCGTAAATTGACAAAAGTTGTCCGGCGGTCCGAGCGTCTCCTGTCACCCCTGGTCAGTGTCCGTGCCTCCCGCCAGGTGGCAGCATGCTCATCGGTCGTATTGTTTACATTTGGGCACACAACACTTACAGTTCACCTGCACCGCCTCCGTCAGTCTCTGATCCCCACTGCCCCTGGTACAGGAACGTCTCTGAGACTATTGAACACTTTCTGCTGCCTCCCGCCAGGTGGCAGCATGCTCAGCAGTCGTATTGTTTACATTTGGGCACACGACACTCACGGTTCACCTGCACCGCCTCCGTTAGTCCCCTGACCCCCACTGCCCCTGGTGCAGGAACGTCTCTTGAGACTATTGAACACTTTCTGCTGCCTCCCGCCAGGTGGCAGCATGCTCAGCGGACGTAAAAGTCCGCGGCGGGTTAGTTGATGCTGGCAGTTGCCGGACAGTAAATACTAGAGTACGATAAACATCCGGGGGTGGGTAATGGCTTGAGACTGTTGCGATTCCCGGACTTTTGCGGTTCCTGGACCAGGGCTTCCCCCTATTAGTCTGGGAAAACGAGGGTTGCGTGTAGTTAACATCTAGACATTCTTTATTGACTATGTATATACAGTCAAACCTCGATATAACGGACTAAAGGGGGGGAGGAGTGGTCTGTTAAAGCCGATTGTCCGTTATAGCGAGGGTATTTTCCCAAGGGTGGAAAAATATATGAGAAAAAAGGAAAAAATGTTAAATATATGAGAAATAATCACAAACACAACCAGACTGTGTAGCTATGCTGGGAGGTAAACTGACTGGCACTACATGCTGAATTTGGTCCGCTCCTACACGTGAAATAAATGAGAAATAATCACAAACGCAACCAGACCGTGTAGCTATGTTGGGAGGTAAACAGTGACTAGCACTACATCAGGGATTTGGCACACTCGCCCACGACTGTTCGGGACTGGTATTAGGAGAGGTAGTAAGTATCCAGGCACGCTCATTACTGCTTGGTATGCTATGAAATTTCATTATTCTAGTTGAATGTAGACATAATCACATTTGAATTGCTATTATTCACTCATATGAGTAAAGATATGAAAATACTTTCAAGGCGCTCATCCTCGCCTGGCAGCGCGGCCGCGGCAGCAGCCGCAGCATCATGAGACATTATAATCACCCCAAAATAGATAAAAAGGAAGAAAAAGTCTCCCGTAAAGTGATAGGTTATCCCTAAAATGTTGATGCTTTCTCTCACCGTCTGGCTAGTCAAGCTCAAGCTCTAGTGAAAATGTAAACAAACTACGAGCCAGATTCAGCCGTGGCTTCCAAAGGTATTGCTTATTATCATGACTAATATTCATTATTATATATATTATATGGTTGTGAAGTGCAGTTCTATACACGTGTCACTATTTAGGTCAGTGTAGCACTGTGTGTGTCACCTTAGGTAAGGGTGATTTAGGGTGTTGAGGTGACAGGGAGACGTAGCAGCGGCCACGCCATAACACTAACAGTCACTATTTTAAACAATACACACCTTCTACCACTAAATCACTAGCAACACAGGCTCCTTCCTTATATATTTTAATATGTGATACTTCAAAACTCCTTAAAACAAAAGCATTCCAAAGTAAAATGAGAAAATAATACAATTATGTTGAGTTGACAATTCGAGCGGCGATAAGCGGTCTGATATGCCATTCTTGCCCGCAAATTTGTCACGCAAATGGAGTCCGTTACATTGAGGTCCGTTATATCGTGGTTTGACTGTATATACACTAGGGTCCCGCATAAAGCGTGTTCGCATAAAGCATTTCCCCTATAAAGCGAACGACCTAAAATATTTAAATTATTATTATTATTTTTTTAATAAATAAAATTCCAAATTTTCCTTATGAACGAATTTGATCATATAGAACGATTCCGCCATCAAAGTAGGGCAAATCCGAGGAGTTCTCATATAGAGCGCCGAAATATCGTACATAATGAAGGTTGTGTGTCCCTGGCATGGGGTGAGGTGAGTGTCGAGTGTAGGGAATGAATGGAATGTCCTTGCGGAAACCATTCGAACCACATGGAGACAACTACTTAAGTAACTGCTTATTCTGGTGAACCGTGCCACACAACAATGGGGATCATAAAAGAACTGCTGCCAATAGTGTTCATATAATTCACAAATTAGACATATACATTCACAGCGTCAACTCTTTCACATCCTTTGTAACGAACAACCATTACCACACCCTTGTATCAGCCAGCAACTCAACACTTGTTTCTCGTGCTTAACACCAACTCCACTTTTCTCGTTTGGTGTTGTTGAACACTAGAACTAGTAATTACTCCTTGTGAAGTTGGCACCCCACGTTGCACTTGCGAGAAGCCACACTCTTGCTTCTGACTTGGGCTCATAGCTAGCACTCTGCACACCACGGCCTGTCACCCTCGCTTCACAACAACTCCTTTAGCCATGTAGGCGAAACACCTGGGTTCCCGAGAGTCACGTTGCCTCACACCTGAGTTACTGCGCGACTGACTACCCTGCCTACCCAGTGCCTTGACTAAAACTCCGTCACGGCTTCACCAGCCACTTCAAACCATTTAACTAACACCTCGAATCTTTACTTGTACAGAGTTCGAGCATGACAGTGGGGCAAGGCGGCGGCGTGTCGCCACGGAGGTGGGGTGAGGGTGGCATGAGGTGGGGAACGGCAATAGCGACCACGCAGTTCTCGTCCATTATTACCAAAAAATACATTCATGTGAAGGATATATGTTGTGATCCATTCACAATATCATCAGTTATCGTAATTTATTGATGGCTTTCATTCGAGGGTACACTTTCGTTGCTGTTGTTGTTGTTTTAGGGCTGCGAGGATCCCTTAGGGAACACTATGAGCCCTGGTGATGTCCTATGATGCTATCACAGGCACGGTAGTTGACCTGTCCTCCTCAGGAAGGCACAGGTTAGATGGATTGCATTGTGTTGCCGTGAGGGGCGGACGCCAGCCGCCGTTAGCAGGGTGGGCAGGTCAAACAAAGGTGGTGATGTTCAGGGGGAGGAGTTGAGAGTGTAACACTACACGGTGGGAGTGGAAGCGCGGAGACTGTAGCAGAAAATGTTCAATAGTCTCAGTGACTTTCCTGCACCAGGGGCAACTTTCGTTGTTGTGGGTTTGTTTACAAGTTATCAGCTATGATTGGGAGATCGCCGACCGATGTGACGATGAGTGACCTACCAGATGCCTCGGAACCCTCGCCCCCTGTAGATAATCCCTATTACACTACCCTCCCGAGTTTCGCGCTTGCTTTATTCCGAAGGCATAGCGCTAAACTCGAGGATCGCGAAACTTGGGTATTGAAAACCCTGTAAAAATGCTTATTTAGTCCGGTGTGAGGCGTAGTACCATATTTTACGGCTTATAAGACTCACGTTTTCCCCCAAAAAATACCCTGAAAAATACTAATGGTCTTCCAAGACTAATGTAGTACTTCCTCAGTACTCAGTAGCCTACCTCAGTACTTACCTGTTACAAGTATTTCAAATATCATAAGACAATCAAATCACCTACGTAATCTGTTCTTACGCTGGTACGTATGTTTACATACCCCTTTTTGGCGGCAAATTGCCGCCAACAGCGCCATCTATCGTCTGCTAGTGTTGACGTATCATTTATCATTAAGCTGTCACGTATCTTAAACTCTTTTCAGTCCTGGAAATTATCACCCATGGCGAATTCATCAAAACGATTTACTAATACTATCACATACAAGTTAAAAGTTATACGATACGCCAAAGGAAATGGAACCAGACCAACAGAAAGAAACTTTTGGATCACCGCTGGGAGAAGCGGTGGCTGACTGGTCCGTTCCGAGCACATGGCTGGCGGCTGGCCGACAGACGACAGTGGCCGACTGGCCGTGCGGTCATGTAAACAAAGGACATTACCTTCCCTGTAAACGCGCTACACTCACGCTTACTAATCTTTTTTTTGAGGGCTGGGAAAGTGATTGATGGTGTTCATCTGTCAGACGATGTCCTCCCGATGTTGGACTGTGGATCTATTCCTCGTTACATTGAAAAATGTAAGGAAATAGGGAATATAGATTCATATAACATACAGCGGCACAAATGGAAGGACATCAGTCCTGCTTGGTGGCGATCTTCCAGGCTTATTACGCCAGTGATGTATACCACTACCTTGTGAGCTTGAAAAGTATATTTAATCACTCTACCCATGTCTACAATTCTTAAAGATTAGTCAAGTCACACTGCAGTTTAATACACAGCTTAAGCACTGCAAACGTAGTAATAATAATGAGCTGTAGCTACTACTGTGTGCGTGACAGGAACGGTGACTGGTGTGTGGGAGCGGAGGTTGTCGGAGAGAACCTCACCCGGTCGCTTACACAATCAGTGAGTACTGAGGGTGGCGCGCTTGTTATACCCCGATTGATGATGATATTTATTTAGTTAATGCTAATTTATGCATGGTGCTAATTCATTTATCAGAAAACTAAATATATCAATGGGAAGCTAATCCAAGTTCGCTTCTACTAATGCAGCCCATTAATTACTCATATAAAAATCCTGTTTGTGCCACCGCAGGCGAGGGCCAACCATTACATCCCTCGAGTACAGGGCCTACCATCCCACCCCTGGAGGTCACTATCAAACGGCGCTATAGGCACACAAAAATAAAAAAAATAACGAAGCAGCGCGAAACTCAGGGAGATAATGCGCGAAAGTCGGGATGGTAAGAATTTAGGCCTCGGCGCGAAACTCGAGGATCGCGAAACTCGCATAGCGTGAAAATCGGGAGGGTAGTATAGATTTAAGGTAAGCAACAATATGCCTATTTCATCATTTATATGCATAACTTATCATTTATATGTTTTGATATGCATGGGTGTGAATGAGTATAAATGTACGGGTATGCACGGGAGGACTGATCGACCAATATCTATTTTTCCCATAGGTTATGTGTTTCACATAAAGCGAATTCACACCTCACGACCTCGTTTATCGACCAATTTCTCATTTTGTGTGGGACCCTAGTGTTATATATATATATATATATATATATATATATATATATATATATATATATATATATATATATATTATATATATATATATATATCTACAGGGAGGTCCCAAAGATACGAGCAGTTAGGTTCCACCTGGCATACTCGTAAAGCGAAATCTTGTATAACGAAACACATAACTAATGGTAAAATATAGGTTTGGTTCCAGGACCCCATCAATTAAAAAAAAAAAAAGACAAAGACATGTTTTTCAAGCTAAAATTAAATTTGGTAACATTTAGTAGGGATGCGAGAACCCCTTGAGGAATCCTATGATCCCTGGTGATATCCTATGGTGCTATCACAGGCGTGGGAGCTGACCTGACTTCTTCAGGAAGGCACATATTATACAGCTGATAACGGGATGTTGTGTTGTGCGGGCGGTGGCCGATTTCCGCCGCCAGCGGAGATCTCCTTGGTAATTATTTAGTAGGAAAGCGAGGACCCTTTGAGGAATCCTATGTTCACTGGTGATATCCTATGGTGCTATCACAGGCGTAGGAGCTGACTGTCTTCTTCAGGAAGGCACAGGTGAGGCGGTTGACGGCGGTTTTTGAGAGAGGCGGCGGACGGGGCAGGCCGCCGCCTCCTCCACCACAGTAGGTTTGGGCAGGGTTAAACGTCTTATCACTTGTTATTATACAACTTAGTGATTATGGTGAGATGTTATATACACGTGTCATTATCTAAATCAATGTAGCACCGTGTGTCACCTTAAATAAGGGTGATTTAAAGATGTTATGATGAGGTGACTGCTGGCGGGGCAGTGAGTGACGGAGAAATTCTTACCGCGGGGCGGCCCCATAACAAATATTCACTATTTTAACCCATATACACACCTTCTACCACCAATACACTAGCAACACAGGCTCCTTACTTATATATCTTACTATCTGATACATTAAAACTCCTTAAAACGCAAGCATTCCAAATAAAACGAGAATTAGTTTGGATGACGGGGACAGAAGGCAGAGAGAGGCAGTCTGGCATGTCATTCTTGCCCGGAAATATGTCTCGCTGGCTTGTGATTGGTCGAGAAGTTATAAAAACTGTTTTTCATTGGCTGGTGACGGATGACGCCTTAGCCAGTCACAACCTTCCTACTCGTTTACGACCTACCGAGGGAGCTTTGTAGCTTCCGTCATTGGGGAAAGTAGTATCTAGGTAGTGCGAGAGCAGGTTGTTGCTGGCCATACTACCTTCCGTTGCTGGCTTCTCGCCCGGGGTTGTGAATTTTTGTAGGCCACATTGTCGTACCGAGCCACCAGAATTATCATATTTTCAGATTGATTATCGTACAACCTTAGGTAAAATCATATAGTCAGTAAATGACTTTATAATTTTAGTAAATAACTTGTAATTTACTTTAGTAAATAACTTGGTAATTTTACTCACCCCAGTTTGAATGTCGTAGCATTGGATTTTCGATCTCGTATATTGAAAATGGACCGTAATGTACACATCTCGTATCATCGGATTTTCGTATATCGAATGCTCGTATAACGAGACCTCCCTGTATATATATGTGTATATATATATAGTATATATATATATATCGTAGAATTAAATTCCCATCACCGCATTATTCAAGCAAGTAACAGTCTTGTTCTGTACACCGCACAAATATACACTTTCTTAAAAAGAAAGGTAAATTTTGCATTATTTCCTAATTAAAGTACATTTTAAATGTATAAGGATCAATATTGTACCTATTAAACATTAAGAAAATACATCACCGAGGGTAAAGTGTCCTGCAAAGTGGTTGCTAATTAACTCCCTCGCATTCTATGACACGTTTCGTGTCATTCGAGAAGTGATGTCTGGAACATCTATGACGCGAAACGCGTCATTCAGCTTTCTGCGTCAGAAAAATATTCGCCTAAAATCGATAAATAATGCTATCTGCGTCATTTTTGGGCAAGTGTTCTAGCTGTAGTAGCTGATCTATTTATAATTCATTATCTGGCAGCCCTCTGTAAGCATTGTTTTGGTAGTGCGCAAATGAAATACTTTAGTTGCCTCCCGGCAGTCAGCCTGTCAGGGCATTGTGAGTGGCGGTGGTTTAAAGACCAAGCGGTGACTCAAGAGTCTGCGTTCAGTGCTTTAGCGTGTATTTGTTGCATAATATATCTGTGAATGATCTGTCATTGCATATATAATGAGGATCACAATACTATGTACTGGAAATAGGCTATACATAATCGTGTAACGTTGATAACGGACAATTCAAGCTCATGAACGAAGTTTATAGCGATCTATATCCTATATAGCCTATTACGTAGCTTGAATGGTTGACGTGTGTGTTAGCGAGGTTATGATATAGAAAGTGAAACTTGCAGTGCGAGTTGACTTACACTAGGGTCCCACATAAAACAAGAAAGTGGTCGATAAACGAGGTCGTTTTATGTGAATTCGCGAATTCTATGTGAAACACATAACCTATGGGAAAAATTGATATTGGTAGATCAGGCCTCCCGCCCGTACCCGTACATTCACACCCATGCATACCAGAACATGGTATTATTTTACACTATGTAGGATCAAAATTCCCTACACAATTGGGAGTATGGTTTCTGTTTACCTTATTGGATTCTAGGAAACATTCTTTTGGACTCAAACTTTTGGAGATAATGACATGTTGTTCATAGGGAGGTGAGAGACAAGTGTTTGTATACGTGCGGCGTGCCTATCACTCTTCTTCCTCTTGTGACCTACATCGCCTCTGTTCTTCCCTTGCCGCAGACATTTTTAATGCAGATTTGGCTTTAGTTAGGAGGTTAAAGGTGGGATTAGGTTAGGTTAGTGACTCAAAAGCAAGTTGCCATAAACCTGGCTTAACTCTTGCTTGCGTGCCTCGCCAGAACTGGCGGGGGCCGATCACAGCTGATAACTTGTAAACACCAACGACGACACCAAACCACAATGCCGTGTTGTCAATGGCCGAGTGGATGACGGCCAAGATGGCCTTAACAGGTAAACACGACCCCCTTCCCTCTGTCGCTCTCCACAGCCAAACGCCTCATCTCCCGGGTCTGCCGCTCCACCTGGAACAACACGCTCGGCGATACCCTCCGCATCACCTCCATGGGCCAATACTGCAGTGACTCTTGCCCTCAGCCGTGGATACGGAAAAAGTCCCGCTTCCTGGATGTCACCCTTACCCGCCTCCACCTGTGGCACACGACACTCACTGCTCACCTACACCGTCTCTGTCTATCCCCTGACCCCCACTGCCCATGGTGCAGGAACGTCTCTGAGACTATTGAACACTTGCTGCTGCAGTGTCCGCGCTTCCACTCCCACCGTGTAGTGCAACAGTCTCAACTCCTCGCCCTGAACGTCACCACCTTTGACTATCCCACTCTGCTGGCGGCGGCGGGCGTCCCCCCCCCTCACAGCAACATGCCGTCATCCGCCTCACCTGTGCCTTCTTGAGGAAGACAGGTCAACTACCGTGCCTGTGATAGCATCATAGGACATCACCAGGGCACATAGTGTTCCCCAAGGGATCCTCGCAGCCCTAAAACAACAACAACAACAACAATGACGAGTGTACCTTCGAATGGAAGCCATCAATAAATTACGATAACTGACGATATTGTGAATGGATCACAACATATATCCTTCACAAGAATGTTTTTTTATGGTAATAATGTATAAGAATTTCGCGGTCGCTACTGCTGTTGCTACTCACTCATCCTTGCCACGGCTTGCGCCAGCTGGGCAGGCCGGCTTACGAAAAGTGCCTCGAGTTACCAGAAAACCCAAGCTGCCGCAAGCCTTATGGCGGCCTGCTCATGTTCTGTACGATATTTCGGCTCTCTATATGAGAACTCCTCAGATTTCCCCTAATTTGATGGCGGAATCGTTCTATATGATCAAATTCGTTCCTAACAAAATTTTTGGAATTTTATCTATTTAAATTTTTATTTAAAAAAAAATATTTTAGGTCGTTCGCTTTATAGGGGAAACGCTTTATGCGAACACGCTTTGTGCGAGACCCTAGTGTATATGAATTGTACACACGGGTAATTTTGTTATATATATATATATATATATACAGGGAGGTCCCGTTATACGAGCATTCGGTATACGAGAATCCGATGATACAAGATGTGTAAATTAGGGTCTATTTTCAATATACGAGATCGAAAATCCAATGATAGACTGGGGTGAGTAAAATTATCAAGCTCAAAATGCGCGCCCTACCACTCCCGGGCTGGACAAAGGGGGATTTGGTTGAACCCAGTGAGGTCACCCCTAGCAAGCCGTGACCTGAAGGGTAATTAAGCATATGGTGCGACCTGACATTTAGGGGTAATTAGCAGGTTTGCGGCCCCAACCTTGGGACCGCAGTCAGGTCACCCCTAGCAAGGCGTGACCTGAAGGGTAATTAAGCATATGGCGCGGCCTGACATTTAGGGGTAATTAGCAGGTGTGGGGCCGCAACCTTGGGACTTCTACACTACCTTCTCTTGTATCACGTGGCGTCCCATACATTACAACGTCTTTTTTGCTTGTTATGCATGTTTTATGTTTAATTAATGTACAGTTATGTTATTTTGTGTGCTATTTTCTCTTTCAGAATGCTTTTTCTACAGAATAGGTAGTACAGTGTGGGTAATATATTATCGCTGTGTGTTTGTTGTGTTTGCTATAGTTTATTTTAGCTCGAAATACATGACTTTTTTTTTTTTTTTTTTTTTTTTAATTGATGGTCCTGGAACCCAAACCTATATTTTACTATTAGTTATGTGTTTCGTTATACGAGATTTCGCTTTACGAGTATGCCAGGTGGAACCGAACTGCTCGTATCTTCGGGACCTCCCTGTATACACATGCACACATTTATATTTCTAATACCTCGTGTTTGCACCTACACTACGTATATGGTTTTGTGTGTACATTGGTTATTTAGTGTGTTTGAAAAAAATATACTGAAACAAGCGCATCTTCGATCGTTGTGATGCTTGTCTGTGGGCGTATGTGTGCACGTATGTGGGTGTATGCATGAACTTTTTTTTTTCTTGTTACTACAGTATATTCCACCAAATATTGGAAACGTGAGACGGAAGGTGGTGACTATATCAGGGCAGAGGTGAATGGGGTTTGGCTTCAGCTCAAAAATTCTCCATCTCCAAAAATATTGAGGCTAGAAACTATTGCTTGGTAGCATTCTTGTCTTTACAGTGTGGACATATATTATCATCTATACAACTTTCGTGCATATTTTTCAAACCAACTAACCAAAATATAAAGGTTGTAAATAATATTTCACTGCTAGTAGATGGTCAAGTTTACACGGATATATCTCAGGAAATATTGCAGATACGAATATTCTGAAGACATCCCAGAACTGCTGATAAAAATCGTCATTTATAATGTATATATAGAAAAATGACTTTAATGAGAAAAGTTTCGAGAAAAGAAGGTGGGAACATACTACACTGTCCGTAATAATTGGGTATTTGATAAAATAATCAAGAATTATTCGCCAAAAAAAGTTTCTGACATAGTACTAAAAGCTTACATTAATTTTCTTTGTTTTCAGGAGCTCTACACAGTGAAACAAAACTCAAAGCTGTATCATAAAACATTGCTGAACAAATAGAGAAAAAGTAAAACTTTTGATTGTTTCGCGAGAAATCTTTAGTTTACGCTACTTTTTCCATGGTGCATATTCCCTTATCAGAAAACTAATGGTTTCTATGGAAGACTGATATAATTCCGCTTCTTTTGGTATATAACACGTCGAATGTATTCTTAGAAAAAAAATTCTAGTGAAGAGTTGAAGTCAATTTACTGTTTATGCATATTCATTCAGTCTCATAATGGCATTTATTCTGTGTGCTTTATAGTTTTTTATGCGATAATCTTATAGAAATAACATATCCAAAGAAAACAGTATAACATTTACACTGATAAGAGTATTTGGTATGGGAAAAAAATACACTGGAAAGTAAACTTTTTTACGCGTAAAAAAGCCCTTTTGAGGGCCTCTCCCACGGGCTGCCACGAGCAAGAATTCATAAATATAATTACAGAATGCGAGAGGGTTAACATAACCAGTCAGATAGGATGGCGAGTCATCATGGCTCCATATATATGCCATATGACCATGGTCATATCCATGTAGACATGACAGAAGTGTCTTACCTTCAAGGACATAGCATTAGATTCCTCAGAAAGTGATCACTTTTGTGTATTGGCAACTTCTAGCTACTTTTTTCTTCTTTACATTTTCCGTGTAGCTACCATCTACCTGCATAGTGGCACATTACTTTTTTTTTTCTCCATCACAAAGGACTGGCCAATGGCACAACAAAAAGAGGCAACACAAAGCCCGCTTAGTTGCCAGTCCCTATAAAGAAGACAATAAGAGAATAAAAAAAGGGGGGTGGGCTAATTTAGTTCGGGAGGTGGCTTGTTACTCTTCTCTTGAAAAGATTTAAGTCTAAGAAGATGGAAAAATAGAAATAGGAAGAGAGTTCCAGAGTACCAGTGAACGGGATGAAAGAGTAAAGATACTGATTAACTGTTGCATTAGAAAGATGGACAGAATAGGGATGAGAATGAGTTGAAAGTCTTGTGCAGCGAGGCCGCGGGAGGGGGAGAGGCATGCAGTTAGCAAATTCAGAAGAGCAGTGAGCATGAAAATAACAGTAGAAGATAGCAGGAGAAGCAAAATTGTGGCAGTGATTTAAAGATTGAAGACAGTCAGTCAGAGGAAGGGAGTTGATGAGACTAAAAGCTTTTGACTCAACCCTGTTTAGGAGAGCTGTATGAGTGGATCCTCCCCAAACATGAGAGACGTACTCCATACATGGGCGGATAAGGCCCCTATAGAGAGCAAGCAACTGGGAGGGAGAAAAAAAAAGGACCCAGATGCCACAGAACACCTAACTTTTTAGAAGCTGTTTTAGCAAGAGATGAGATGTGAGATTTCCAGTTAGATTTTTGTAAAGGATAGTCCAAGAATGTTCATTGTAGAAGATGGAGATAGTTGAGTGTCATTGAAGAAAAGGGGATAGTTATCTGGTAGGTTTTGTCGAGTAGATAAGTGAAGAAATTGGGTTGTTGAGGCATTGAACAAGACAAGGTTTGCTTTGCCCCAATCAGAAATTATAGCAAGATCAGAAGTTAGGCGCTCGGTAGCATCTCCGTCAATCACTTAGTTCCTGTTGAGTTGGACATCTAATAAACGACGTTAAAAAGTGCAGAGTAGAATCATCAGCGTAGGAGTGGATAGGGCTTTGAGTTAGACTTAGAAGATCATTAATGAATAATAGAAGAGAGTGGGTGATAGGACAGAGCCCTGGGGAACACCAATATTGATAGATTTAGGAGAAGAACAATGTCCGTCTACAGTAGCTGCAATAGAACGGTTTGAAAGGAAACTTAAGATGAAGGTACAGAGAGAAGGATAGAAACCGAATGAGGATAGTTTGGAAATTAAAGATTTGTGCCAGACTCTATCAAAAGCTTTTGATATGTCAAGGGCAACAGCAAAAGTTTCACTGAAACCCTAAAGGAGGATGACCAATATTCAGTTAGGAAAGCTAGAAGATCGCCAGTAGATCGCCCTATATGGAAACCGTACTGACGATCAGATAGAAGATTGTGAGCAGATAGATGCTTAAGAATCTTCTTATTAAGTATAGATTCAAAAGCTTTAGAAAGGCAGGAAGTCAAAGCTATAGGACGGTAGTTTAAGGATTATAACGGTCACCCTTCTCAGGAACAGGTTGGATCCTGAATGTACTTTTCTGTTTTTGCCTTTACAAGAAAGCTAAGGTGATTGTCTAATGGTCCATATTCTTTCATGTGATTATCAAGGCAAGAAAATATAGGCATCAATAAATAGGCTTCCAACACTGTCTGTAAGAGACTTGCACATTTCACCGTAGAAAGATTTTCACCCGATTCTACTATATATGAAGCATGTGTTCTAAAAACCTATTCACATGTCAGACAGATATTACTTGCATCATCTGAAGGGAAAATCAAAGTACTTTTACTCTTCAGAAGAGCCAATTAATTAATATAACTGACAAGAACTCACAGGAGCATCAAGGCAAAATTAACACTTCAATGACTGCTTTAGTTTATATAACACAAACCCAGCTATATAAGCAACAATTGTCTGTGAACATAATGACAAATGTGATGACTTGGGAACATAAACATAATCATGGTCATAATGAACAGGCTTTGAGACACATTCCTCAAGCACTCTATTCTTACCATCAGATGAATTTCTTGCATTTTTTTTCTTTTTTTTTTCCCATCACAAGGAACTGGCCAAGGACACAACAAAAATGGGTAACACAAAGCCCGCTTAGTTGCCAGTCCCTATAAAGAAGACAGTAAGAGAATAAGATAAAAACAGAGGGGTAGGCCAATTTAGTTCGGGAGGTGTCTTGTTACTCTTCTTTTGAAAAGATTTAAGTCATAGGAAAGTGGAAAAATAGAAACAGGAAGAGAGTTCCAGAGTTTACCAGTGAAAGGGATGAAAGAGTAAAGATACTGATTAACTCTTGCATTAGGAAGATGGACAGAATAGGGATGAGAATGAGTAGAAAGTCTTGTGCAGTGAGGCCGCGGGAGGGGGGGAGGCATGCAGTTAGCAAGTTCAGAAGAGCAGTGAGCATGAAAATAACGGTAGAAGAGAGCAAGAGAAGCAAAATTGCGGCGGTGATTTAAGGATTGAAGACAGTCAGTCAGAGGAGAGGAGTTGATGAGACGAAAAGCTTTTGACTCAACCCTGTTTAGGAGAGCTGTATGAGTGGATCCTCCCATATACAGATGGTACTTCCGAATCAACATTGCCATCATTAAAGAAATTACTTGATACTGTTAACATAGGGACAGTTTGTAGTGGAAGGGATTTTCCATTAAGTAGGTAAGGAGTAACACATTTTTGTAAGCAAACTTAAACTGTCTAGCTGTTGGATGGTTATTGCATCCTCCAAGCCACCGTAACTTTCCAAAAAATAACTCAAGATCAGATCTGACTGAATTTGTATGTTAATAAAAGTCATACTGTAATGTCGTGATGCAACTATGATGTCATACAAACCTATCAAAGCTGTCTATGCAGACAAAACCAAGATATCCAGTTTTCCTTTTACTTTCTAGCAGAGGGATCTGCGATTCTGGTTCCTTTAGTGACATAATGTATGCCTTAGCTTCTCTCAGGAAGTCAACATACTTCATATGATTTTTTGTTGCATTGGGCATTTCCAATCACATGCTTAAAGGTTTCTAGAGTTTAGTACATCATTTAGTCTGTTAAAAATTGTGGCCGGACACTTTGCCTACGGACACTTTGCCTACGGACAATGTGCCTACGGACACTTTGCCTACGGACACTTTGCCTACGGACACTTTGCCTACGGGCACTTTGCCTACGGACACTTTGCCTACGGACAATGTGCCTACGGACACTTTGCCTACGGACACTTTGCCTACGGACACTTTGCCTACGGACACTTTGTCTACGGACACTTTGCCTACGGACACTTTGCCTACGGACAATGTGCCTACCGGACAGTTTGCCTAACGGACATCGGACATATGCCTACGGGCACCATGCCTGATCCTGATATTACAGGTGGCCTATTCTTCATAGGCCAGGCCTTTGAAAAAACGACTACTGGAAATTATGGCTAACGGACATGATGCCTAAAAGACGACACGCCTAACAGACGGCTTATAGGGGCAGCGTTTTTATTTCACTCAATTTTATTTTCATATATTTAATATTTTATTTACATCCAATAGAATTTTGACAATATATAAAGAATAAATGCATATATATATATAATTAGTCTTAAATTCATGTCTAAAATATTTTTTTTTCAAAAAGCATATATAAAATATTATTTACAAAAATCAAATTTGAAACCAAAAAATCAATATAGAATGGACAGACATAGTCAGAAATTCTATAAATTGTGAGCAATGCCACGAAGATATTCAAGAATCAGGGTGGTGTCTTACTTCTCAACGAGGTTCTTCAGGCGTTGATTGACATACTCATACTTTTTATTGGTTGGTGGCAAAACAACTCCAGCGTTGGCATGATCAATAAGGAGTTCGTTGTCGGCTTCCTCTTTACGCAATCAGTATACAAGTCGACACAGAGTTGCGTGTTTAATGGCGACTAGTTGGTCGAAGGCTCTGTGCCAGCCTTCTATCGAGTTGTAGGTGCGAGGCAAGTCTGGTAAAACTTTCATGGACATTCCAAAGTTCTTGGGGAAAAGCAAGCCGTCTTCTTCGTCCTCGCTGCACATTTCCAATCCACGTAGCCTCGAAATAGATTAGAAAGTCTTCCAGGATCTCGTCCATTTCCTCGTCCAGTGCAGACATAAATCATTCAAATGTGTCGCTAACATCTTGTAGAGAAACAAATGCAAGCGCTTGAAATGAAGTTAAGGTTGATAATGATTGTTAAAAAATACTCGCACTAGTTTATGAAACAATTGTTGGCTAGGCATAGTTCGTTGTTAGGCATAATGTCCGGTAGGCAAACTGTTCGTAGGCACATTGTCCGATAGGCACATTGTCCGTAGGCAAACTGTCTGTAGGCAAACTGTCCGGGTACCGTTAAAAATTCTAATAAATTTTACAGTTGCCCCACAGTTTTCAAATCCTGAATTTTTTTTAGCAAATAGAACTCAAAGGAACATGCCACAGATTCACTTAACAGGTGTGCAGCCAACTTCCCTTTCATTTTATTTCTCCGCCATTCAACACGTGCATTTCTCAGTTTATTACCTAGATGCAGTCCCTCTTCTTGTTGTAAATTTTCAAGTTTTTCAATAAATTTCCATTTTACATACTTACTCTCATTGTCAATCAAACTGCCTTTTCCAGCTAGAGTGTTTCTCACCAACTTTAACATATGACAAGGTTCAAGGAATACAAACACAGGTTCATTAGTTACTGGGTGAAGAAAGGAAGTATTCAATTGATTAGGGCAGGGGTGGGGAACCATTTTACTACCAAGGGCCATTTGGATATTCATGACATCATTCGCAGGCCATACAAAACTATCAACTCAACCAAAAATCTGCCTGTTTTTTTTAGCCGACGAGAACCATACGTGAATTATACGTGTCTGTCCCGTCCTCTATGTGTCCTATCCGTCCCGTAATGGACGTGCTTGTCCCTTAACATTTACGTTATAAGTGTGGGAAATAAATTGATAGGATGACTTGAATGGTTACACTCCTAAATATAAATTAAAACACTGGTGCTTAAATTAAACTTACAACTGAAAAAGAGAATTAAATTAAGGGACAACTAGAAATTAACTAACTACCACTAAAAATATTTACCTGGTGGTAGTGGTCCAACTAATGTCACCAAGCTAAACCTTATTATTGAGATCTCAATAAGCTAGGAGAACTGTAGTGGGTTAACCACCAGTCCTCCTTCAAAAGGGTGTACTTAGCTGGCGACGTCTTAGATGTTGAAGATTGAAGACGATATTGCAGGCAGACAAAACTTTCTCGATGGTACAAGCAGACACATGGACGGGGATATTTGGGTTTAGTAACCCATGCTCTCAATGAGTACTATTTACAATATTTACACGAGAACACCACATGGTGTCTCTAAAATGTGGATAAGGAGCAAAGGGGCGATGGTCTCGCTTCAGTGGTCTGTGACTAAAGAGGCCAAGTCAGCTGTTTTCCCCTGGTCGTCTGTTCGCTCCAAAGGTATACGAGACCAAATCATTTTCCCAATAAATTTATATTACTCCTATGTTTACTACTACATATTTAATTTTATTAATATTCTTAGTTATCTCTGGAGAAATTTATAATTTCTGACATTCTGGGGCCAAGGGAAAAATTGAATTAAAAATAAAATAAATTAAAGCCGACCTTCCTCAATCATTTGTTGCAAATTCTGCCTGAATTTAGCGGCAGCGGATCTAGGATTTCTTCGGGAACCAGCTTCTTCTGAATGAGAAGAAGGCCCGTTTTGGTTTTCTTCGGGAGTTAGATTAACTGCCCTCAGATCTACCTTAGACCCTGGAAAATCTGCAACTACTTCCAGTGGATATAATTTATTCACTGTTCTAATTACTGAACCCAATTTTGTCTTTAATTTTACAGTTCTGATGACCCCCTGTGCATCTTTATGACAGTCCTCTATTCTACCCAAAGGCCAACTGCCTCGAGGTGTCTCACTTTCAATTAATACCACCTCCCCCTCCTTTACATTTTGCTCTTTCAGTGATTTGTTAGATATATGGATGTGTCTATCTAACAGAGAGGTTAAATATTCCTTTTTCCATAGGTCATGCCATTTATTTAATACTTTAGATAATTGTTTATATTTAAAATTGAATTTGTCTGCATCTAGATATGATGGGTCTAGATCAAACTCTGAAATTGATACTGCTGGCAATGAATTTAGTCTAATACCATGCAATAGATGTGAAGGCGTCAGTGCTTCTGGCTCACCTAAATTATTGGTGACATATGAGAGGGGCCTATTATTAACTCTACATTCAATCTCCACTAAAATTGTGTGGAGGTCATCCAAGTTTATGGCTTTCTTAAACAAAACTTTCCTTAGACAGCTTTTGATTGACCCTATCATCCTCTCATAGAAACCCCGAACCAAGGGGCTCTGGGGGGTATGAATTTCCACTCACACCCCTTAACTTCTAGTTCTGCTTGTACTCTGGCATCTTCTAAAATTTGGCTAAGCAGGTTGGAACCTAACTTAAAATGTATAACATTGTCGCTAATAATTAATTTAGGGCATGACCTTCTGGCCGAAAATCTCCTGAAGGCATTCAAAAAGGTGTCTGCCGATAAATCGGTGACCATCTCTAAGTGAATAGCTCGGGAAGTTGCACAGGTAAATAATACTATATAAACCTTTTGTTCTAATTTGGTTTCTGAATTAATTATGGAAATAGCACCTGTGTAATCAATGCCAGTAACCTCAAAGCACCTTAAATCATCTATTCTTTCCTGAGGTAAAGGGGGTGGAGGTGGATATTTGTATGCTGGTCCTTGCAACCTTTTGCATATGTAACAGGATTTTAGCACGGGCTTGATGGTCTGCCTAGCCTTGGGAATCCAGAAATTTTCTCTTAATTTACATAGTGTCTCTTGCAGCCCACCATGCTTAATATCTAAGTGTATACTATGAATTATAAGTTTAGTGATGTGGTGGCTCTTGGGCAGTAGCAGAGGGAATTTAGTGTGATAAAGTAAATTTGCCTGATCAATTCTACCCTGACACCTCAAGAGATCTTCATTCAGAAAGAGATTTAGAGTTTTTACTATGTCTGGCATTGGGTGTTTCAAGGGGTTCTTTAGATGCCCCAAGGCCTCAGCATAGCACTCTTTCTGTGTCATAAATATCCAATACTTGTGGGGCTTCATTAAATTTATGCTCTTGTTTCCCTTAATTTTCTCTATGAATTTAAACACCAACTTTGTTA
The DNA here is from genome assembly GCA_016584305.1 of Chionoecetes opilio. Lineage (NCBI taxonomy): Eukaryota > Metazoa > Arthropoda > Malacostraca > Decapoda > Majidae > Chionoecetes > Chionoecetes opilio. The sequence goes on from JACEEZ010006543.1 coordinate 57,164, forward strand.
CTTTTAATAATTTGCTCCAAGAAGAAAATTTCGTAGGATCCACCAAGGGTTCATCCTTAACTTCTTTCACCTTATTTAGTTCCATTTTGACGCTAGTTTCAAATTTCTGAGTAGGTCAGGTTTCCTCACAATTCAACCAAATAGGGCCATTCCTCCACAAACTAGAATCTATGAATTTAGATTTCTTTAAACCTCTGGTTAGCAAGTCCGCTGGATTATCCTCAGTGGCCAAGTGATGAAATTTACAGCCTATACTTAACTGATCTATTTCTCTTACCCTATTCCTTACATAGACTATATTGCTTTTGTTATTAATCACCCATTGTAATGCTACTTCGCTGTCTGACCAAAGGAATGTTCTTTTAAAAGTTATAGAGTGCAAAGTTTCTTTTACATATTTGCTTAATTTTGCTCCTAAATAAATTGCAGTTAGCTCCAACTGAGGTCAAGTTCTTGATTTTAGTGGGGCTACTCTTGCTTTGGACATCAATAGCTGGGGTTCAGAATTATAATCGGTAACATATACAGACACCCCATAGGCCTTAGGGGATGCATCTGTAAATAAGTACAAATCATAGTTAGAATTTTTCTCCATCATGTCCCTGGGAAAAATTATTTTTGAGAGCTCTTGGCACTCATGGGATAAGGTTTCCCAAGAATTAATTATTTCCCTGGGAAGTTCCTCATCCCAATCAAGTTTTTTAGTCCAAACTTCCTGAACTAATAATTTCAAGGGTATGGTTAGAGGATTAATTAGCCCTAAAGGGTCATACATTTTACTAACATTACTTAGCAAGGACCTCTTGCTATTTACTGATTCCCATTCTACATCTTTAATTGCAAGTGAGTCAATTTGAGAGTCACACTGCAAACCCAACACCTTCATGTTTTCACTTGGGCCAGACGGCAATGGGACAGACAGACAAGTTAGCATTCAAGAGTGGTGAATTAGTAGCCCATTCTTGAAGTGGCATATTAGCCGAGTTCAAGACCTTGTTGGCTACATCATAAATTTTTAGTAAGGAATACTCATCATTAATGGTGCCCTGGATATTGTCTATATATAGAGAGTTCTTGAGCAAGTTTACTTCTCTCTTATTTTTTTTTCTTTATTTAAATGATGTTCAAGTCATTTGAAGTAGAAAGGGCGAACTACTAGCTCCAAATAGAACTGATTTAAATCTGTAAGTATCCAAGGGGCTATTTTCATCTTGTGGATCACTAGGCCAGATAAATCTGGTGTAATCCCTATCAACTTCTTGCAATCCTATTCTTAAAAAGGCTTTGCTGATATCTGCTACATATGCATATTTGTTAGTTCTAAATCTTAGAGGAATGTCCCCTAGTTTTTCAGTTAGGCTAGGTCCAGTGTATAGACAGTCATTCAAGCTGTTACTCCGAGAATTAGTTTTTGCACTATAATAAAATATCACACGTACTGGTGTTGTTTTACTCTCTTTAATTACGGCTAGATGTGGCAAGTAGTGGGTGTTGTCAGTAACCGTTAGATTTGGTACTTTTTCAATGAATCCCCTTTCAAACTGGTCTCGGATCACTGCTTCGTACTGAGTTACGAGTCCTGCAGATTTTAGCTTCTTTATATTTGAATTTAGTCTACCCAAAGCTAAATTGTAATTGGTGGGTAAGTATTGATTATTAACTTTCCAGGGCATCCTAACCCAGTACTGGTTGTCATGGTACTCAACAGTTTTGCTATAATTATCTAGCACAAACCTCTCTTCAGGGCTCCTATCTTCCGATTTTATTCCTATTGTGTCTAGTTCCCACAATTTTGCAATTTCCTGCTCTCCGGGGCAGGAACAGACATTTGAGACCATGACTACTCTAGATTTATCTGATCTTTCTATGAATCTAGAAGGAATTTTGCCAAAGTCCAGATTTTGTTTTCAAGAAGCTGGAGGGAGCCATGTTCTTGAATTAGACCAGTTATTATTTTACAGTACTGGTCTGCTTCTATTAATAGATCAATGGCATCTACTGTATCCTTTAAGTTTGGATCTAGGAGCTTAATTTCTTGGTCCATCATGTACTTTATGAATTTTTCCATTCCATCCATCCTAATATTTTTAGGTAAACTTTCCAGAACTATAGCATTCAATCTTATATATTTAGAACCAGACCTTACTGTAAAAATCACTAAATCAGAGGTCTTAGTTTCTATTTCTCCTATAAATTCTGAAATTTTCAAGTCCACCTGGCCACAAGATTTTAAATTTAAACTATCAAACAAATTTTTACTGATAAAAGTTCTCTGTGATCCTTGATCAAACAGAGTTTTTGCAGCCTTGACAATTTTACCCCTAATTATGGGTATTGAGCCTATGGGTAGAGCTGTTGAATTGTCATGAGCACCCGTAGGTCTCACTGCACACACATACTGTGCCACTCTCCCAGTTGATTGGCCCGCGTCACATAACAAAGAATGATGGAATCCATTATAGCATGAAGGACATCTGCGTAATTTAAATCTACAGTCCTCTGTCTTATGATGGCAAGTACATTTTTCACATCTCCCTAACTCTCTAATACGTTTTAACCGGTTACCACGGCCCTCATAATTTTTGCAATTAGTGGCTTTGTGGAGCCCTTCACACAGAATACATTTAAATTGTGATTAATTGGTTGGTGTGGAACTCTACCTGGATCTCTACAGGCTCCTGGACCTTCTTGGATTGCAAAAATTTTTGCCTCATATTTAGAGGGCAAGGAGGGTCTTTCATCCTTTTTCTCTCCCTCCCTTTTATCCTTCTTGTAATCCTTGGATTGTAAATTATTTATAATGTCTAAGAGACTAGTTCTAATGTCTTCTACAGAAGGATAATCCTTTTTTTGACTTCAACTGAACTTGATCTACAGTTAGGTTAGGCAATTTATCTACACTACCCTCCCGAGTTTCACGCTATGCGAGTTTCACGATCCTCGAGTTTCGCGCTGAGTCCTAAATTCTTACCATCCCGACTTTCGCGCATTATATCCCCCAGTTTCGCGTTGTTTTTTTTCTTCTTATTATTTTTTTTTTTTGGTGTGTGTGTGTGTGTGTGTGTGTGTGTGTGTGTGTTTGTGTGCCTACAGCGCCGTTAGGCAGTGACCTACAGGGGTGGGATGGTAGGCCCTGGAGGTTAATTTGAGGGCTATGATGGTTGGCCCTTGCCCGTGGTGGCGCAGACAAAATTTCTATAGTGACGCCCGTGATTGGGCGGCTCATGCCGCCCCCTGTGTCCTCCGATGCTTTCGCAATCGAAGGTAGAGTTAATGGGCAGCATGTGGGTGTTCTTAGGCAAGAAAGATTTTAAGTGGATTTTACAGCCCTCATCAAGGATCGAACTCGGGTCACCGAGAACGCCACTCGGAGACTTCTTCTTCTTGTGACCTTTTCTGCTTAGTATCACTTTGTAGGCCGTCTGTCAAGCTCGTACTCGAGCTTGACACATATCTTGACGCTAACCACTCTGCTACCGCCTCTCATAAGAGACCTACGGAACACGTCTTCCTACCTTCCTGCTTAGTATAGTATTATAATAGGCTTAGTATAGCTTGTATGTAGTTTTGCTTTGTTTTTTTCCTTTTGTTTGTGTTTTCCTCTACAGGAGCAGCCGATGTCGCATAAGATAGGTAACACCTCAAAATAAGTAGCACCTTACCTTACACCCCCGCCGTTCCTTACTTATTTACCCCAAAATACTCCTTTATAAGTGATTAACCATGACGTGTGTGGTACTGTGGTTTCTGGAGGTACTGGAGGAGACAAGAGAGAAGAGAGGAAGGCATTGTGACAGTGTTATTGCTGTATAACACTGTCACACAACCATCAGCTGACAAGATATGTGTCAAGCTCACTCACTCAGACCAAAACAGCATCCGCTGGGTGACTCCCAGCTCAAGCTCCTCTCCTTCCTCCTCTTCTCTACGTAGTGTTGGCTGAAGCCACCACCCCGGGAGGCGGGTCACAAACCCCAGGCTAACACCCAGTACCCATTCACTGCTGGGTGGACAGGGGCTTGGGGCATTTTCAGGATATTTTTTTGGGGAAAAAGTGAGTCTTATATAAGCTGTAAAATACGGTAGGTACACAGCCCTCAAGTTAATCTCCAGGGCCTACCATCCCACCCCTGGAGGTCACTGCCTAACGGCGCTGTAGGCACACACATACACACACACCAATAAAAATAAAAATAAAGAAAATAAAAAAAAATAAAAAAAACACCGGACTAAATAAACATTTTTACAGTGTTTTCAATACCCGAGTTTCGCGATCCGCGAGTTTCGCGCTATGCCTCCGGAAGAAAGCAATCGCGAAACTCGGGAGGGTAGTGTACTAAGAAAGTGGACAACAACCAGCTAGATTCTTCTAAATTACAACCTGCATTTTCTGCTCTTTTCAAGTTAAGGCTGGTTAATTCACACTGAGGTTTTTTCGGCATTTTTTGTCGACAGAGAAGTCGGTCTCTTGCGGGCTAGTGCGGAGATTACGTTCACACACGCAATTCGTTTCGGTCGACAAATCTTCTTCTTCTTCTTGTGACCTTTTCTGCTTTTAGTATCGCTTTAAAGGTCGTCTGTCAAGTTCGTGCTCGAGCTTGTTGTTGTTCCCGCGAACTCTGGTGATGTCCTATGATGCTATTGTAATGCGAGAAAATGGGTTAATCCTGTGACTCACGATTGACGAAGAGTTTACATTGAGTGGTGAGAGTAAAGTAATATATAAATATCTAGTAATTAAATGCTCGCAATTTTCCTTCGCTCCTCAGTCCTTAATCAGTTAGATATAGGTTCCGACAATATTTTATACCCGCGGTCGCTAGTGACGTCACGGCAAGAAGGCGAGGTGAGGGAAGACACGGTTTCTCTCTCTCTCTGGCCATCTTTTGTCGCGACAACACACGCCCGCGCGTGTGTTGTCGTGTCGTACAACCCTTTTCGAAGGTATGTGTGGGGCGGTGTATTTATAAGGATGTATAGGGCATTGATTAGTTATGTATTGGACATTATATATTCATTGGGTTACGTGTATTCAGGGTTCTGGAGCTGAGCTGAGTGAGCTGAGTGGGTGGTTTAACCCATGAGGGACCCACGTGTGTGCTGATGGTGGTTGCGTGTTGCTGAGCTGAGCTGAGTGGATGACCCGCTGATACACCAGTGTATACAGCTAAGGCCATGATTCATCGTGAGTGTGTATGTAGATAGGTACATTACCTAGTGACGGTGGTTAGGAATTTTTGGGATTTTGTTAAACTCGAGTAAGAATCGCGTTGTGTCGGGGATTATTATTGTTCAGTGATTTTTTGGTGAAACCTTAGAGTGGGGATGTGAATACTGGTATCAACACAGTGATAATATACAGAAACCCTGTTAACGAGTCGTTTATTAAGTCCCAGTTATACTCACATATTCTCTAAATCTTTAATTTTTTTTCCCACTTATTGTGGGTGGTGGCAGCGTAATCGCCAGGTTTGTGGAGCCCTTTAAATTAACATCAAGCTATAAGGGGGGGTGCTACACTATCACAAACGTGGCAGCGGAACCTGTCTTCTTCAGGAAGGCACAGGTGAGGTGGATGACAAGTTGTGAAGGATGGACACCTGTCGCTGTCAGCAGTGGGTGGGCATGTCAAAGGTGGTGACGTTGAGGGTGAGGAGTTTAGCGTGTAGTAATTAATAGGGTGGGCGTGGAAGCGTGGACACTGCAACAGCAAGTGTTCAATGATTTCCGGGACGTTCTTGTACCAGGGGCAGTGAGGGTCTCAGGCAGCAGGGTCAGGGGTCACGTCGCGCTAGGGGCTATAGGGGGCTAGTGGCTGGCTTGTGTGAATTTGGCGCGCGATAGATAAGTTTTCGCGCACTTTATTATGAAGTAGTATTGATAGTTTCATTTTTTCATTGATATCATCTACTAAATCAAACCCCACGTCTAACCTAACATAATCTGATTTAAACTAACAATTGTTTATGGCTAGCTGAAATGAAAATTTTCGGTATTATATGTACCGCCATTGGCATGGGAAATTGGGATTCAAATTAAGGATGAAAAGATCTGCACGATGATGTAAGCTAAATTTGTTAGTTTTTAGTGCCCAATACCGAAATTATACCAATAATTGGGGTGATTTGGGAGAGGGTGGTGCTGGCTTCTGCGTTTATTTGAATTTGGCGCGGGAAATTCTCGGCAAGTCGGTCGATAAAAGACCGAGTGAGCGGTGTGTGATTTAAAAAAAAAAACCTATTAAGATCATGGGGGAGATGCTGAGAAGTGCCATAGAGGTAAGGCGAAAAGAGCGCTTTACCGGTCTTCAGGCGATTTTGTAACGGGCCCGGCTAAGGCACCGGCTCAAGCCCATGTACAGTCGATATTTCAGGCGCTTTTGCCCTGCCATACACCTCCAAAGCCCAAGGTGTGGGCGTGGTCCGAGAATCCTAATAGCCAATCACGCTGCCTGTCTGAGCGCTGCTTAGGCAGCTTCGACCAATCACAAGGCTTGAACACTTCTCCACCAAAACAAGAATTTTTGTCCCTCCCTCCCTCACATCTGCACTAAGGCAACGCTCGCCCCGCGGCCCGCCGAAAACTGTTTGTCACAAGTATGACATTCATCATAGGTTTTGACCACCTAAACATTTTTGCATTGGGACGTGCCACATACCATGATAAGCGGAAAACTGTGCTGATTCCGAGACTGTGAGTGAAAATTTAATGCAAGCAAAATTACAGGAATAAGAAGTTGAATAAAAAAAGGTGAAAGAAAAAAATGTTTAGACACGATTTCATTTTGCTCTCATTATCTTATTATAGGTATAGTTTACTGTAATTTTTATACATTCATGATATGCACTAATGTCTCGTGAAGATGATGGTATGTTCAGTTGTCCTAAATATCATCTGGTAGTATGATAATACCGTGTAATAGTACAACATTTTAGTGAGGGCGGAGCACCCTCGGTGACACTTGTCGTCGCTTATAGCGTATTTTCGCGACCGCTCTGGCCCGGTCTGGACTGGGCTAGTCCCGGGCGGTCACTGTTTTTGCGAGGCAGTCTAGAACGGTTCAGCCCAGTCCAGGCTGGTCCGACCCACATACCAGGACCACCCTTGGACCAGTGTGGGGAGAATTGGCGCATGCGCACTACAGTCAGCGGGAAGGCGCCCAGGAGCTTCTCGTGGTGCTGATAAGACATGAAACACCATGATGGCCGACCATAAGACTAAAGTATCACAGGCGTGGTAGTTGTAAAGTCTTCAGCACAGGTTAAAAAGGCGGACGACAAAAAGGATTGACAAGATTGGACGCCTGCCGCCTCCACAGTTCAGTTCAGTACCGCCCACTCGATCCCCCAGCCAATAGGAACGACGAATGGGACGGGGCCAGTCTCGATGTATTTTCGCGACCATCAGTCCACCCTGACCCGGTCCGGACTGGACTGAACCAGGGCGGTGAACGTCACGAAAATGCGCTATTAGCCCGCCGCCCGCCCGCCCGCCAACCAACACACAACACAACATTTCTATCGCAAGCATGTAACACCCTATAGTGCCGCATTTAATCTTTAACGATCAATTCATACACACCTTGCAATACTATTATTACGTAAACACCAATTGTTACGTTGTAGGAACTGAAACAAGGCTGTATTTGCCTTATAAACAGAAGATGAATGTCTGTCAAAGGCCCACAGCAGCTCACTAAGTCAGGGTCTGACCATGCCTTAGTTTTCAGCGCCTTTAGCGGTGCCACGAAGGCAGCATTCTCGACTGAGCATAGCGGTGGGAGGGCGTTTCGCCTTACGGTACCACAGGCGCCCTAGTGGATAGGGCGCCCTAGCTCGCTCTCAGCATCTGGGCCAGAAGTCACAAAACACTTCAAGACCTTTTTTTGGTCTTTAGTCCAACGACGGAACCCACAGCGCGGAAAATTCGTCGGTTTCGTCGTTAACCTGCACACTGGCCAACGACTGCTCAAGACCAGTATTAGCAGAGGTCGGAAGTCTCTAGACATGCTCATTATTGCTTGGTATGCTATGAAATATCTTTTTTATAGGTGAATGTAGACATATGATTGCATTTGGATGGATATTATTCATATATATGAGTAAAGAGATGAAATACAAGCAAGGGACTCATCTACGTCTGGCAGCGCGGCCTTCGGCAGCAGCAGCAGCAGCATGATGAAGCCCGTGAGGTGGATATCAACACCAACTTCACGGAGGGAGATAGATGTCTTTGGTAATATTTAGTAGGGGAGCGCGAACCCCTTGAGGAATCCTATGATCCCTGGTGCTATCACAGGTGTGGGAGCTGACTGTCTTCTTCAGGAAGGCACAGGTGAGGTGGATAGCTGCGGGTTTTTACTCAAAAGTTTTGAGTGGCGGCGCCGCTGGAGCCGCCAGCTCCTCCGCCACTGTAGGTTTGGGCAGGATTAAACGTCTTAGTACTCGTTATTATACAACTTAGTGATTATGGTGAGATGTTATATATACATGTCATTATCTAAATCAATGTAGCACCGTGTGTCACCTTAAATAAGGGTGATTTAAAGATGTTATGATGAGGTGACTGATGGCGGGGCAGAGTGACGGAGAGGCCTTGCCGCAGGCCTCCCCATATCACAAATATTCACTATTTCAACCCACACACACACCTTCTACCACCAAAACACTAGCAACACAGGCTCCTTACTTATATATCTTACTATCTGATACATCAAAACTCCTTAAAACGCAAGCATTCCGAATAAAACGAGAATTAGTTTGAGATGACGGGGAAAGAAGGCGGGGAGAGGCAGTCTGGCATGCCATTCTTGCCCGGAAATATGTCTCGCTGACTTGTGATTGGTTGAGAAGTTTTAAAAACTGTTTGTCATTGGCTGGTGGCTGATGACGCGTTTGATGACGTCATTACTCGCCTTAGCCAGTCAGCGCCTTCCGACGCGTTAACGACCGAAAAGGGAGGCTTTGTAGCTTTCGTCGTTAGGAAAAGAAGTTCGGAGAGATGGTCGTTGCTGGTGCAACTACCTTTGTTGCTGGGTTCCTGCCCTGGCCCCATGACACCAGCCCCAGACCCAGACCGCCTTTTCGGTCGATAAAATGCTGAAAAAACCTCAGTGTGAACCACCCTTTACTCTCTAACTCTGCTCTAAATTCAGACAGAGATTGAAAATTATGAGAGGGTACTTTGATCTTAATCAATTTTCTTACAAGGTCTCTCAACTTTTTATCTATGTTCTCGTAGGTTTTCTTCAGTAGCCTAAATCTACCGCACTCTGCTTGATCATCACCTGTAACAGTACTTTCCACCCGTTTGACTACTACTTTCCGTTGGTTTCATTTTTTCCTTTTATAAATACGCTGGAAACCCTTCAAACACTGTTGGTATTACTCCTTCTTTGAGCCTAACATAATGGGCCACTACACTGAGTATCAAGATCCCGTTCCAAATGTCCATAAACAGGGTTATGAACTTTTGTAGCCCACATTGTCGTACAGAGCCACCAAAAATATTGTATTTTCAGATAGATTATCGTACAACTTTAGCTAAAATAATAGTCAGTAGATAACTATATACATCATTAAATTCAGCATTCCACACATAAAAATATTTTCTTTTTTCACCAAGATGTATAATATATCCAATCATGACACAAAATTCAATGGTAATTTATTTTTTCCAAAATAAATGAAATAAAATAAATCTAAAATATATTTAGTAACACATATAATGACTCAAAAGAAGTTGAACTCGAGAACTCTACATAGCTATCATCCTCAAAAGAAAAGAGGAATTCCTGTTCCTCCTCTATTCTTTTATCCCCTGTGTCAGCTGGCGCTTATAATGATAGTGTGTCAGTTGTCATCGACATATCATATCATGTGTAGGGATGAAAGTAACACAATCTGCCTTTTCCCTTACACACTGCGCTGCTGGAAGAGAACCAAGTATGGTTCCCGTTAGAAGTCAGTTTCTTACCTATGTCTTGGTAAGGTTAATCTTGCTAAGTACCCTCTCACAATCTGCGTTCCAATACGGCAAGCAACGGTCCAAATCCATGTCATGCAAAGGACCAAAAGTCTTTCTCTCTCTCTCTCTCTCTCTCTCTCTCTCTCTCTCTCTCTCTCTCTCTCTCTCTCTCTCTCTCTCTCTCTCTCTCTCTCTCTCTCTCTCTCTCTCTCCTCTCTCTCCTCTCTCTCTCTTTTTTTTTTAGGGTGAGCCCGGACCTCTGACCTAGGAAACAATGTATTGAGGCCAGAAATAGAGCTAATAGAGTATTAGGATTCATTACCAGAAGTGTTAAAAGTAGAAGTGCGGAAGTTATTTTAAAGCTTTATCTGGCTCTAGTCAGGCCTCACCTAGACTATGCAGTTCAGTTTTGGTCTCCATATTACAGGATGGATATAGTGTTGTTAGAAAAAGTGCAGAGAAGGATGACCAAAATGATACAAGGGATGCGTAACTTTAGTATGAGAGGAGATTGAAGTTATTAAAATTACACTCACTCGAGAGACGCAGAGTAAGGGGCGATCTAATAGAAGTTTTTAAGTGGATAAAGGGATTTAATAAAGGAGAGGTAGGAAAAGTTCTTACGGCTTTTAACCAGGGTAGAACAAGAAGTATCGGATTCAAGCGGGAAAAGCGTAGATTTAGAAAGGAAATAGGGAAAAACTGGTTCACAAATAGGGTGGCAAATGAATGGAATGGTCTCAGTAGACAGGTAGTTAGTGCTGAGTCATTGGGAGCTTTAAAGGGGAGCTGGATAGGTTCATGGATGGGGATGAAAGGTGGATGTAGGTAGTGTTAGGTGACAGGAACTATACCATGCTACAAGAAGCTACAAGAGGCCTCGCGGCCTCTTGTAGCTTCCTTATTTTCTTATGTTCTTATGTTCTTATGTTCTTATGTTCTCTCTCTCTCTCTCTCTCTCTCTCTCTCTCTCTCTCTCTCTCTCTCTCTCTCTCTCTCTCTCTCTCTCTCTCTCTCTCTCTCTCTCTCTCTCTCTCTCTCTCTCTCTCTCTCTCTCTCTCTCTCTCTCTCTCTCTCTCTCTCATTCCAAACAAATTCCAAAGGTGTAAACAGTGAAGTCGTGAAGAGAGGACGTGTGTGAAAGAGCTCCAGGATTCTCACGGCTTTCTGCGATGATTTCTTTGAGTATATAGCTGTTGCAAGTAAGATAAACAAGATGGTTAAGAATGCGTGTTGTGTGTGCAAGAGGGTGGTACCTGACGGTGTAGGATGTGGGAGGTGTGGTCACGTTGCTTATGTGGGGTTGCTTGTGGTCAGCATGGATGTGCTGAAACACGAGAACCTGGTGTACTTGTGTGACCCATGCCGGGATTGTACAAAAGAACTGTGGAAAAATGAAGATTGTAAGGAAGAGAAACGTAAAACGAGCGAAAAAGGCAGCCAGACTGAGAATGAAAGCAGGAAAGGAGACACGAAGGAGGCCGAGGCACAGACCACCCCGGCCCCTGGCGAGAACAACAAGAAGGAGGCCGAGGCCCAGACCACCCCGGCCCTTGGCGAGAACAAAATAACGAAGGAAGCCGAGGCTCAGACCACCCCAGCACCTGTCGAGAACAAGACAACGAAGGAAGCCGAGGCTCAGACCAATCCAGCCCCTGTCGAGAAGAGCAGGAAGGAGGCCGAGGTGCAGACTAACCAGAGAAAGGCTAACAACAAGGAAGATAACCAGCCGGAGGTATATAGTGATTGTAGAGGACAAGAGACAGGAAAGACCAGCACAGAGGATGACGATGGTGAGGAGGGACCCGATACGCATTATTGGGGACAGTATGATGAGGTATGCACCGAGGCAGGTCAAGTGCTCCTTCCGAGGGCGTGGCTGCACCGCTGTGGCAGGAGCCAAGATTCAGCAGGTCAAGAAAAGAGTACAGAGAGACTGCAAGGACTTTGAAGATGGAATGCTGGTCATCCAAGGTGGAGGGAATGAATTGGAAAACGTAGGATGCGAAGAGACGGTGAAGGAAGTGGTGGAGGCAGTGAAGGCTGTGGAGGGCAAGCAGATGTGTGTGGCAGTGGTGGGTGTACTGCGACGACCCCGTGAAAACACCCAGTACGAGAACCTAAGAAAAGAAACGAACAAGAGGATCTTTGAAGAAGTGCTGAAGTTGAAGATGGAGTGGCTGAGAGACAAGAAAGGAAACGTGAGCTTCTTGGACTTGGACGGACCCCTGAAGGAGGACCGTTTGTACGACAGTAATGGAGTCCACCTAAATGAGGCCGGGTATGAAAGGATGGGAAGGCGACTGCGGGAGTGGGTGAGAGCCAGGTCGACGTGCAGCGTGGACATGGCTTGACGTGGAGGACAGAAAAAAGACTCACAAAGAGGAAGAGTGTGTATCAACATGGAAGGACATGTCTATTAACATCAGACACCACCCAGGCAAGAGAATGCATGAAGTTTGGTTGTGTGAATGTGAGGGGGTGGGGCGTGGGGAAGTATGAGTATTTATGCAAGGAATTGAATGAATGGAAATTTGATTTAGTTGGTGTGACTGAAACCCATCTAAGAGATGAAGTACGAATGGAGGGTAGTGAGTATGTGATGATTGGAAAGGGACAGAAAAAACAAGAGAAACTAGAAGGAGGGGTTGCCTTTCTTCATAGGAAGGAAGGAAACCTCAAAGTAGATGGGATAGATGTGGGTAACAGTGCCATGAGTGAGGATGTGCTTGCTGTCAGAGTAGAATGCTTGGGTCAGCACGACAAGCGAAAAAAGTTTATAGCGATTGTGGTGTACATGACGGTTGAAGGTGATAGAGCAGCGAGAGAGAACAGAATGAAGTACAACATTCTGAAGAAGGTCGTTAGAGATCATGCCGGAGAGAGTGTGATGGTTATGGGTGATATGAATGCACATCTGGGTATGCTAGGAGAGCGAATAAATCAAAATGGTGAAATGCTTGCTGAATTTATAGATGAGTTGGAATTAGAAAACTTGAATGAGACTGGCAGAGGGTCGAGTGACGTGGAATGCAAGGAATCAAGAGTCTGTAATTGACTATGTGTCGGTGAATGGGAAAATGCGCGAGAATGTTGTCCGAATGTGGATAGACGAAGATGGAATAATTGATATTGTGTCCGACCACAATATGCTTGTGGTGGACTGTATGATATGGAGTAAAAGTGAGCCAAGAGTAAGGTCGGTGAAGAACAAATGGAGGTTGAGAGATGCAAACTGGCAGAGGTGGGCATCGCAATTTTTTTCTCAATTCCGCAATCGCAATTCCGCAATTCCGACCTGCACCAGTCCGCAATCGCAATTCCGCAATTTGTTTTCAGATAGGCCTTTTCGCAATCGCAATTCCGCAATTCCGCAAACTAATTTTGACACCTACAATTAAAACAAAACACCTACAATTAAAACAAAAAATGTCTCTAGACTCTTAGCTTTGTAGCTTTCGTCGTTAGGAAAAGAAGTTCGGAGAGATGGTCGTTGCTGGTGCAACTACCTTTGTTGCTGGGTTCCTGCCCTGGCCCCATGACACCAGCCCCAGACCCAGACCGCCTTTTCGGTCGATAAAATGCTGAAAAAACCTCAGTGTGAACTCAGAATTTACTCTCTAACTCTGCTCTAAATTCAGACAGAGATTGAAAATTATGAGAGGGTACTTTGATCTTAATCAATTTTCTTACAAGGTCTCTCAACTTTTTATCTATGTTCTCGTAGGTTTCCTTCAGTAGCCTAAATCTACCGCACTCTGCTTGATCATCACCTGTAACAGTACTTTCCACCCGTTTGACTACTACTTTCCGTTGGTTTCATTTTTTCCTTTTATAAATACGCTGGAAACCCTTCAAACACTGTTGGTATTACTCCTTCTTTGAGCCTAACATAATGGGCCACTACACTGAGTATCAAGATCCCGTTCCAAATGTCCATAAACAGGGTTATGAACTTTTGTAGCCCACATTGTCGTACAGAGCCACCAAAAATATTGTATTTTCAGATAGATTATCGTACAACTTTAGCTAAAATAATAGTCAGTAGATAACTATATACATCATTAAATTCAGCATTCCACACATAAAAATATTTTCTTTTTTCACCAAGATGTATAATATATCCAATCATGACACAAAATTCAATGGTAATTTATTTTTTCCAAAATAAATGAAATAAAATAAATCTAAAATATATTTAGTAACACATATAATGACTCAAAAGAAGTTGAACTCGAGAACTCTACATAGCTATCATCCTCAAAAGAAAAGAGGAATTCCTGTTCCTCCTCTATTCTTTTATCCCCTGTGTCAGCTGGCGCTTATAATGATAGTGTGTCAGTTGTCATCGACATATCATATCATGTGTAGGGATGAAAGTAACACAATCTGCCTTTTCCCTTACACACTGCGCTGCTGGAAGAGAACCAAGTATGGTTCCCGTTAGAAGTCAGTTTCTTACCTATGTCTTGGTAAGGTTAATCTTGCTAAGTACCCTCTCACAATCTGCGTTCCAATGCGGCAAGCAACGGTCCAAATCCATGTCATGCAAAGGACCAAAAGTCAAACTCTCTCTCTCTCTCTCTCTCTCTCTCTCTCTCTCTCTCTCTCTCTCTCTCTCTCTCTCTCTCTCTCTCTCTCTCTCTCTCTCTCTCTCTCTCTCTCTCTCTCTCTCTCTCTCTCTCTCTCTCTTTTTTTAGGGTGAGCCCGGACCTCCGACCTAGGAAACAATGTATTGAGGCCAGAAATAGAGCTAATAGAGTATTAGGATTCATTACCAGAAGTGTTAAAAGTAGAAGTGCGGAAGTTATTTTAAAGCTTTATCTGGCTCTAGTCAGGCCTCACCTAGACTATGCAGTTCAGTTTTGGTCTCCATATTACAGGATGGATATAGTGTTGTTAGAAAAAGTGCAGAGAAGGATGACCAAAATGATACAAGGGATGCGTAACTTTAGTATGAGAGGAGATTGAAGTTATTAAAATTACACTCACTCGAGAGACGCAGAGTAAGGGGCGATCTGATAGAAGTTTTTAAGTGGATAAAGGGATTTAATAAAGGAGAGGTAGGAAAAGTTCTTACGGCTTTTAACCAGGGTAGAACAAGAAGTATCGGATTCAAGCGGGAAAAGCGTAGATTTAGAAAGGAAATAGGGAAAAACTGGTTCACAAATAGGGTGGCAAATGAATGGAATGGTCTCAGTAGACAGGTAGTTAGTGCTGAGTCATTGGGAGCTTTAAAGGGGAGCTGGATAGGTTCATGGATGGGGATGAAAGGTGGATGTAGGTAGTGTTAGGTGACAGGAACTATACCATGCTACAAGAAGCTACAAGAGGCCTCGCGGCCTCTTGTAGCTTCCTTATTTTCTTATGTTCTTATGTTCTTATGTTCTTATGTTCTCTCTCTCTCTCTCTCTCTCTCTCTCTCTCTCTGCTCTCTCTCTCTCTCTCTCTCTCTCTCTCATCTTCTCTCTCTCCTCTCTCGTCTCTCTCTCTCTCCTCTCTCTCTCCTCTCTCTCTCTCTCTCTCTCTCTCTCTCCCCTCTCTCTCTCTCCTCTCATTCCAAACAAATTCCAAAGGTGTAAACAGTGAAGTCGTGAAGAGAGGACGTGTGTGAAAGAGCTCCAGGATTCTCACGGCTTTCTGCGATGATTTCTTTGAGTATATAGCTGTTGCAAGTAAGATAAACAAGATGGTTAAGAATGCGTGTTGTGTGTGCAAGAGGGTGGTACCTGACGGTGTAGGATGTGGGAGGTGTGGTCACGTTGCTTATGTGGGGTTGCTTGTGGTCAGCATGGATGTGCTGAAACACGAGAACCTGGTGTACTTGTGTGACCCATGCCGGGATTGTACAAAAGAACTGTGGAAAAATGAAGATTGTAAGGAAGAGAAACGTAAAACGAGCGAAAAAGGCAGCCAGACTGAGAATGAAAGCAGGAAAGGAGACACGAAGGAGGCCGAGGCACAGACCACCCCGGCCCCTGGCGAGAACAACAAGAAGGAGGCCGAGGCCCAGACCACCCCGGCCCTTGGCGAGAACAAAATAACGAAGGAAGCCGAGGCTCAGACCACCCCAGCACCTGTCGAGAACAAGACAACGAAGGAAGCCGAGGCTCAGACCAATCCAGCCCCTGTCGAGAAGAGCAGGAAGGAGGCCGAGGTGCAGACTAACCAGAGAAAGGCTAACAACAAGGAAGATAACCAGCCGGAGGTATATAGTGATTGTAGAGGACAAGAGACAGGAAAGACCAGCACAGAGGATGACGATGGTGAGGAGGGACCCGATAACGCATTATTGGGGACAGTATGATGAGGTATGCACCGAGGCAGGTCAGTGCTCCTTCCGAGGGCGTGGCTGCACCGCTGTGGCAGGAGCCAAGATTCAGCAGGTCAAGAAAAGAGTACAGAGAGACTGCAAGGACTTTGAAGATGGAATGCTGGTCTCCAAGGTGGAGGGAATGAATTGGAAAACGTAGGATGCGAAGAGACGGTGAAGGAAGTGGTGGAGGCAGTGAAGGCTGTGGAGGGCAAGCAGATGTGTGTGGCAGTGGTGGGTGTACTGCGACGACCCCGTGAAAACACCCAGTACGAGACCTAAGAAAAGAAACGAACAAGAGGATCTTTGAAGAAGTGCTGAAGTTGAAGATGGAGTGGCTGAGAGACAAGAAAGGAAACGTGAGCTTCTTGGACTTGGACGGACCCCTGAAGGAGGACCGTTTGTACGACAGTAATGGAGTCCCACCTAAATGAGGCCGGGTATGAAAGGATGGGAAGGCGACTGCGGGAGTGGGTGAGAGCCAGGTCGACGTGCAGCGTGGACATGGCTTGACGTGGAGGACAGAAAAAAGACTCACAAAGAGGAGAGTGTGTATCAACAATGGAAGGACTGTCTATTAACATCAGACACCACCCAGGCAAGAGAATGCATGAAGTTTGGTTGTGTGAATGTGAGGGGTGGGGCGTGGGGAAGTATGAGTATTTATGCAAGGAATTGAATGAATGGAATTTGATTTAGTTGGTGTGACTGAAACCCATCTAAGAGATGAAGTACGAATGGAGGGTAGTGAGTATGTGATGATTGGAAAGGGACAGAAAAAACAAGAGAAACTAGAAGGAGGGGTTGCCTTTCTTCATAGGAAGGAAGGAAACCTCAAAGTAGATGGGATAGATGTGGGTAACAGTGCCATGAGTGAGGATGTGCTTGCTGTCAGAGTAGAATGCTTGGGTCAGCACGACAAGCGAAAAAAGTTTATAGCGATTGTGGTGTACATGACGGTTGAAGGTGATAGAGCAGCGAGAGAGAACAGAATGAAGTACAACATTCTGAAGAAGGTCGTTAGAGATCATGCCGGAGAGAGTGTGATGGTTATGGGTGATATGAATGCACATCTGGGTATGCTAGGAGAGCGAATAAATCAAAATGGTGAAATGCTTGCTGAATTTATAGATGAGTTGGAATTAGAAAACTTGAATGAGACTGGCAGAGGGTCGAGTGACGTGGAATGCAAGGAATCAAGAGTCTGTAATTGACTATGTGTCGGTGAATGGGAAAATGCGCGAGAATGTTGTCCGAATGTGGATAGACGAAGATGGAATAATTGATATTGTGTCCGACCACAATATGCTTGTGGTGGACTGTATGATATGGAGTAAAAGTGAGCCAAGAGTAAGGTCGGTGAAGAACAAATGGAGGTTGAGAGATGCAAACTGGCAGAGGTGGGCATCGCAATTTTTTTCTCAATTCCGCAATCGCAATTCCGCAATTCCGACCTGCACCAGTCCGCAATCGCAATTCCGCAATTTGTTTTCAGATAGGCCTTTTCGCAATCGCAATTCCGCAATTCCGCAAACTAATTTTGACACCTACAATTAAAACAAAACACCTACAATTAAAACAAAAAATGTCTCTAGACTCTTAAACATCTCTAGACTCTTAAACACCTATAGTCCGGTGGCTGGGCCGGGGGACCTTGCAATGTTTGGCAACAATAATTTTTTTACTTTTTTCGATAGATATTGGGTCTAAATGAAATTTAGGGTGGGTGGCCACTTGTCACCGGCTTGGCTTTTTCAGAATCCAAGATGGCCGCCAAGATGACCGCCATATATAACCAAAATATAAATTAGGCTGTAACTCCTGTTCTAAGTACAGTAAAAGGATAAAATTGGTGTCTAAATATATGTTTTAGAGACCAAGGAAGTGGATTATGATGTTATTGAATCATTTGGCGGCCATATTGATGGCATAAATCCAATATGGCCGCCAAAATACCTGTAAAAATACCAAAATCACACTAAAACTAATATAATCTGTTGTACATGCAGTTGAATTATAAAGTGTCTGTATATATATGTGCTTTGTAAAGCATATAATATGATTATGAAGTCATTCGCTAGTTTACAAGCAATATTGATTATGATAGCAAGTAAAATATAAGAAAACAAATCTATTTAGAATCGAACAACATTTATTGTAATAATTATCATCTCTCAAACATGACATTGGCGTGACTTAAAAGTAGACATACATGTAAAGTATATGATACTACCGATACTACTACTACTACTACTACTACTACTACTACTACTACTACTACTACTACTACTACTACTACTACTACTAATAATAATAATAATAATAATATAAATAATAATATGTAGTATAAATACTAATACTACTAATAATAAATGCAACAATTTGGCATCTTCACGTTGCCCAAATGTTTCAACGTTATATCAATACATATTATACATGTTATACTCTAATAAATGAAGCTAAATTAATGCCCCAATGGACCAAATATCTTATATCTAGGAACTGTTCATCGTCCTCATCGTCGACATCCATTGCTCGGTCGTTTGCCTCATCGCTGTCATCAGGGATATCGGCATGATCTGTTGCACTCTCAGTGATTTTGAATGGATTGGAACAGGCAGTACCACCACCGCAGGTGCAGAACATCGTGCATGGAAGTTGGCGCCCCATACAGCCACATTTCCCACCTCTACATGCTCGCTCAGATGTGCAGCCACATCTGACCAGCTTGAGAATGTGCTCCGGGGCGTAGGATACACCGTCCTCCATATTTCGAGGGATGAGACCCTTGTTAGTGTCATCAGCTTCCCACCCGTGTTCCACTGCAGCGAGAGTTGGTGGATCCCCACTCAGGGCACTGTACCAGTGAGCGACTTGGTGGTGTGCTCTACGAACGTTCTGCTCAAACGCTTCTGTAGTTGGGGGCAAACTACACAGCTTCGGTGCTGCTGTCGATTTGCCAGTCTTCTGTGCCCATAGCTTCTGGCGGATCTTGGTCATCGAAGAGGTGGGAGTTGTAATGCCATAGTACGCACCCATGAAAGCTGTTGCTTGTTCGGTGACTTCAACGATATTTGCCAAGGGTTTACCAAGCTAATCCAGAGTGTAGCCTTTTCGAGCCACAGCGATTGCTTTTGTTTTCCCAACTCCATAAGTCGCAGCAACTGAATCACAGCCAGTTAGAGCATGAAGCGCCAAGAGCTCGGGTACGATTGCTGAATGTTTACGAGCGGTTTCCTTCACGTCAATGCACGACCGACCCATGATTGGAGACTGCATCGTCAATGATGACTGGAGCTTCTCACTCAAGTAGTAGTAAGCAAGTAACGCGAACACGTCTGTGTCGTCACACACGACCCGCACGTGTGATTCTGGATCTTCTTTTGCAAGGTGGATGGCCTGTTGAGTGATGAGTATGTCAGCTTCTTCATGTGTTGATGCTACGTCCAGACGAGGCGACTTACGACCCTTCGATACCTGCGTGGGCATGTCGTTTTCCCCAGTAACCACCAACTGGTGGTTCTGTGTCGCATGCTGCAGGAAGTTATCATCACTCAGGATCGCATCGCAAAGCAGAGTGTTGAGCTGTTTCTTATTGGCTGAGTTCTTAAGTACTGCGTCCCGAGCCGGCAGTGGAGTTTTCCGTTCGAGCTGATGGACCCGGGTAGCGTTGGCTCGAGCCGATCTGGTGCTGCCCTTTGTAGAGTATTCAAAATAGCGATCGAAGCACAGGTGGACATCAGCTTCAAGCAACCTCGCGTTGACCCAGACCTTGAACACCGATATGATGAAACGGTTCCTTGAGATGGCCATTCTAATGTCCACAGAAGAGCGGACACATCAACCACCATAGATGTTGGGCTTGTGATTAGGCGTTGTGAAACTTCTACCTGGAGGTTCTTTTTCAGTGTAGCTTTTCCCGTTGCCACTCGCATCTGGCCATCAGCTTGAAACATCGAAGGTGGATATGCAGTTAGCTCTGTGGAGAGGACTTGTTCCAGATCGAGATCGCGCTGGCTCACCAGAAGGCCAATCACCCGAGCGTATATAGCCTCTTGGTCCATGACGACATTATCTTCGTCTGTTAGACGTTTCTTCTTTGCGGCAAAGGTTGTGACCTGTTTTGTGAGTGAGCTGTAAAAGCCCTCTGGCCATAGTGCTTCGAACTGGATCAGCTGATTAGCTCCAATCTCCACTGCCTTGTCTACGTTAACATTCGGCTGAGCTAGTTGACCAATCGAGATGTTGAGCAGACATCCTACATCGTGGGTAGCTGGATCCAGTGGGTCGATGCATGACTCTAGAGTAGCCTTCAGTGATTTACGATCATTGCCATCTCGACGAATGCGACTGGTAGATTCCTCCTTGTGGGTCAGCTGTACCTTTTCGTCAGCTCCAGACATCTTCTTCAGGTCACCAGTCAGGATCATGGTCGCATCCATGCTGTACACCCACGTCGCCATCGTTTGAGGATTTTCTGTGTTGCCAATGATGCCACCTGGTCCATGCCCCTTCCTCATCCAGTTCGTTTCTATAAACATGTCGCTCCACTGTCCGTTGTAGACACCGGCATTGTGGTGTAGTGACTGCTCTCCTCTGCAGAACTTTTCCAGAATCTCTGGTCCCAACCAAGTCATGGAGCGTACGTAGTAGAGGCCGTACCTGCCATAGTTGTACTTGTGGGCTGCGAACATGTATGGAAGCATTGATTCTGCTACTTTGATGTGGAGTGGCCAATCGCCTTCATGCGTCGCCCGACAAAACATCTTCATTAGAAATGTGGGTTTGATGACGTTATACACCCACAGCTTTGTGGTACGACTCTGAGTGGCGAGTTCATCAAGTAGCTTCTCCAGATCATCCATGCTGGTCAGGTGTAGATTCTCCCTCTCAAATACTGGTCGAAGCAGCTCCTCTGTGAGCAATCTTAGTGCCCGAACATTCTGACCCGAATTATCGACCCGTAAGTCTAACATCAGTGGTGGGTAAATTATTGGAATCTATTATTGCAAAAAACATTAGAGAGCACTTAGATAAACATAGTTTGATCAATGATTCACAACATGGACTCACCAAGGGTAGGTCATGTCTCACCAATTTATTGAGTTTTTATAGGAAAGTTTATGAGACGGCAGATAATGATAAGGATTATGATATAATATATCTGGACTTTAGTAAGGCATTTGACAAAGTACCACACGAGCGACTCTTAAATAAGGTTAGGGCTCATGGTATAGATGGGAAGGTTCTTCATTGGATCAGAGCTTGGCTAAGTAATAGGCAACAAAGGGTTACAATTAATGGTTCCAAATCTGAATGGGGACTGGTGACAAGTGAAGTTCCACAAGGGTCTGTTTTGGGTCCATTACTATTTTTGATTTACATCAACGACTTGGATAGTGGGATTAGCAGTGATATCAGCAAGTTTGCTGATGACACTAAGTTAGGTAGGATTATTGGATCACAGTCTGACGTAAACATATTGCAGGGAGACTTAGATAAACTTAACGAGTGGGCAGTCAGATGGCAGATGGAATTTAATATTGATAAATGTAGCGTTATGAATGTTGGTAGAAAAAACCCTGGTAATAGATACACCATAAGCAATGTATCGCTGAATAGATCAGAAGGTGAAAAAGATCTTGGAGTGAGGGTGAGCCCAGACCTCCGACCTAGGAAACAATGTATTGAGGCCAGAAATAGAGCTAATAGAGTATTAGGATTCATTACCAGAAGTGTTAAAAGTAGAAGTGCGGAAGTTATTCTAAAGCTTTATCTGGCTCTATTCAGGCCTCACCTAGACTATGCAGTTCAGTTTTGGTCTCCATATTACAGGATGGATATAGTGTTGTTAGAAAAAGTGCAGAGAAGGATGACCAAAATGATACAAGGGATGCGTAACTTTAGTTATGAGAGGAGATTGAAGTCATTAAAATTACACTCACTCGAGAGACGCAGAGTAAGGGGCGATCTGATAGAAGTTTTTAAGTGGATAAAGGGATTTAATAAAGGAGAGGTAGGAAAAGTTCTTACGGCTTTTAACCAGGGTAGAACAAGAAGTAACGGATTCAGGCTGGAAAAGCCTAGATTTAGAAAGGAAATAGGGAAAAACTGGTTCACAAATAGGGTGGTGAATGAATGGAATGGTCTCAGTAGACAGGTAGTTAGTGCGGAGTCATTAGGGAGCTTTAAAGGGGAGCTGGATAGGTTCATGGATGGGGATGAAAGGTGGATGTAGCTAGTGTTAGGTGACAGGAACTACCACGTGTAGGCCTCGCGGCCTCTTGTAGCTTCCTTATTTTCTTATGTTCTTATGTTCTTGTGTTCCGTGGATATTTCTTCCCTTGCAACATCTTCTCGACGGAGCCGAAGGATGCCATCATAATCTCCTTGAGGCCGCTGTCCGCCATGAGAGTGCCATCGCAACTCACGAAATCCATCAGGAAATGCATCCCACCAAGAATCACCACTATGTCGGTGAGCAGATCTGGTTGATGAAATGTGATGTCAACGACGATCTTATATATGGCCTGATCGCAGGTGAGAACGAGAATATCCTGGTTGGATGCTCTGGTGACTTCGAATCCTCGGGTGATGGCAATTAGGACAGTAGTCGGGTCCCCTGGCTTCATGTTGATGAGTGGAAGATATACCACCGCTGTCTTGGGTGCTGGAGTCATTCCTGCCACACGGCAGTGACGTGTATTGTACCCGTTGTACTCAGGAGTGTTAGCTTCAAAGAGCACGTCTTTGATGAAGCCTCATGGTCTAAATCTCTGGCTCTGTCAATTGAGACTGTCGTGGCTTGTACAAAGTCGTCTGACATGGCAAATCGGTTTGTAGCAGTGAATGGCATAGGAGGTTTCTTCGGTCCCGCATACTCAACGACTGGTGTCTCCCACGGGATAGGGTGCTTCATTTCTTCGTTTGATAGGCGAGGGATCGCTGTATCCAAACCATCAAGGCGGTCAAGATCGGTTTTCCACTGAGCTGCCAGCATTGCCCTGTAATGACATTCAAGGCGGCAGTTTTGGGAACTGATCACAGCATCAAAGTTATCGATGATGATTTGCACAAGTCCGCCCAGTGCGGCATCTCTGAGTCCGGCTAACTGCTGTGCTTTTGACGACTGCGCATCTGCTGACCTTCTGAATCGTCGAACCTCATCGTAGGAACAAGAAACGTTATATTTGTATACAGTTCTGTGATGATCATCTTATGGTCACCAAGTAGTACTCCTATAGCTATCTGTAATGGTGTTGGTTGAGATGTTACCACTGAGCTCACGATATTACCCACCATGATGGATTGTAGTGAATTGTGGAAAGTAGACTTGATCGCTGATAGTAGCTTCACCAACGTCTCACTAATACACTCTGAGGCTAATTCTCGATCAACGTGCTTATTGTAGGATTTGAAGTCGTGCTTAGCTGCCTTGGTCTCCTTCATGATTTGCTTGCCAACTTTCCGGATACATTCATCCATGTCGCCATTCTGATCATCATCCACAAGCCTGAGATTTGTGGCAACATGTTTCCTGAACACTAGTAACGTTGCCACTCCAGGGGAATGTAATGCCAACATATTTTCAGCGAAATGTTGGATGACGTTCTCAACAAGGACACGTCTGGACATGACAGATCCACCCTTGTCTGCGTATACTGCTTCAACATCAAGCGAATTCCAAACTTTCGGGCGATCACAACCGAGTACATGGACTGTTTCAGCGAAAGCTTGGTCATCAGCAGAACCTTTGCTATCGATCATGGTGATTCTATGAGCATCACGATGAAAATTGGCATTGCAACTGCGGTGATACTTTGCATCTGCCGCGTGCAGATCGGATGGTGCTCCAATGATGCGGTTACGGACTATTCTACCCAGTTCATCTCCACGTTTCTCACAAAGGTCAAGTAGGTACTGCTTGTACGTCTCACCATCACCCATCTTGTTTGTGGTTACTCTCGACGCAGGGACTCTGTACTGTTGTGGCACCTTGGGATCATACTCATTCGGTAATATGCAAGGAGTAATGTCATGGCAGAACAAACAGTGCTTCTGAAAGTCAAAGACATCACCACCGATACTGGAACGCAATCGCTTAGGCCCAGCGTTGGAGTCTTCATTTGTCTCTTCCTTTGGCATACGCTTGCCCAATTTATTGAGAGTGATACATACTTAGATACGCAATTTTTATGACAACTAACAGTAGATGATCCATCAGATAATTCTTTTCGTAGTCTGATATCATCTTGGCGAAGGTTACTAGCTGCCAATATTGTGTCGATTCGTGAAGACTGTATCAACTTCCCAACCCCACAGCTGTAAACAGTCTTAAAGAAGCATTCCTTGGCATCCTTGTGGCCTCCTGTTTCAGCCATGTCATCGCTCACGTCAGATCCTGCAACCAAAACGTAGATCGTTAAGTTTTTGGTGCGATTTGTGTGATTTTGGCATTTTTACAAATATTTTTGGCGGCCATATTGGATTTATGCCATCAAGATGGCCGCCAAACGATCCAATAACATCATAGTTCACTTCCTTGGTCTCTAAAACATATATTTAAACACCAATTTCATCCTTTTACTGTACTTAGAACAGGAGTTACAGCCTAATTTATATGTTGATTATGGCGGTCATCTTGGCGGCCATCTTGGATTCTGAAAAAGCCAAGCCGGTGACAAGTGGCCACCCACCCTAAATTTTATCTAGACACTAATACTTATCAAAATAAGTCAAAAAATTATTGTTGCCAAACATTGCAAGGTTCACTGGAAATATGCTGCTCTGCCACCGGACTACTACAATTAAAACAAAAAATGTCTCTAGACTCTTTATTAGTGTTTAATACTTCTGTATTCCTATTCTGTTTCTGTCTATACTTGTTACTTGTCCTTCACAATTAAGTCTTTGTCTAAAACACTAAAAGTAGTGTTTTTCTTTACTTTTACACTTCACAGTCTACTGGCTAGTAATCACTAATCTAAGTAATCTACTAATCTTCCTCTTCCTCCTCCTCCTCCTCCTCCTCCCACTTCTTCTGGTTCAGCATGTGGAGGCTGGCAACTAATCACACACACGGCCAGCGTACACGCTCTCAATCCCAGGTTCCAGCACGCACTGACTGAGTGACTGTGCTACACTTGGCAAGTTGGCAGTGTCGTCTCCACAATATTTGGTGGGAACTTATGTTCACGCGGGCACTTGCCACTTTGAAGGTTGTGACCGTCACAATTATTGCGATTGCGTTTCAAAATTTTAGCGGTCCGCAACCCGCAATTCTGCATTTTTTTCAGGCATCCATAATTGCGTAATTCTGCAACCGAATTACCCATTCCGCAAGTTATTGCGATTGCGTTTCAAAATTTTGGACGTCCGCAATTCGCAATTCCACAATTTTTTCAGGCATCCGTAATTGCGCAATTCCGCAACCGAATTACCATTCCGCAAGTTGCGGAATTGTGGAATTGCGGACTAAAATTGCGGAATGCCCACCTTTGCAAACTGGGAAGATTTTCAAGTGTGTCTGAGTGAGATGTGGGACAGATAAAGCATACAGGAGGTGAATGAGCTAAATGAGAGACTAACGGAAAATGTGAGGAGCGCTGCACCGAGAAAAATAGGGTTTATTAGAACAAATGGTAGAAAGAGAATGAATAAACCATGGTGGAATGAGGATATTAGAGAGGCAAGGAAGGAGCAAAAAAGGTTAAACAGGCAATGTAGAGGGTTAAAGAAAAGGAGGCAAGATAGTGAAGAAGCGGAGAATGAATACCAGAATGCATGGACAGAATATGTCAAACAGCAGCGACTGACAAAACAAGATAAGAGATGCGAAAGTTACGTGTGAGAGGAGCAAGATCCAATCCCTGAAAGAGAAAGGACTTGAAGGTGGGCGTGAGTGGCACAGATTCATGAGAGGTGAAAAGATGTCTGGTAGTGAAGATGTGAAAGTCTTGAAAGTATTTACTTTCAAGTGCGAAAGATGAGTGCGTAACAGATGAGACAAAAATCAAAGAGGGTATAAAGAACTGTTGGGAAGATATTGGAGGCGTACGTGGGTGAAATCTTTGACATAAGACCAGAATGTATAACGTTGGAAAGAAAAGATGCGGAAGAGTTGAATGAATGGATTAGCAGGGATGAAGTAGAGAAGTGTGTAAGGAGGCAAAAAAATGAAAAAGCAGCAGGCCCGGATGAAATACCGTATGAGATGTACAAGAATGGAGGTGAGGAGATGATTGACAGAATGACTGACCTATTTAACCGTGTATGGGAAGAAGCAAGGGTGCCTAGCAAATGGAATGAATGTAGAGTGACTCTGTTGCATAAAGGAGGATACAAGAGTAAGAGTGAATTGAAGAACTACAGACCAATTGCCCTAATGAATACAGTAGGAAAAGTTTTCAGTGCAGTGTTGAACGAAAGGTTGTGCAAATGGGTGGAGAGAACTAGAGTGTTGGGTGAGGAACAAAATGGTTTTCAAGTGGATAGGAGAGCAGAGGACAACATGTTTGTGGTGAATGAACTAATTGAAAAGAATAAAAGGGAGGGAAAGACACTGTACCTTGGGTTCTTAGACATTGATAAAGCCTATGATAGAGTAAACAGAGAACTGTTGTGCAAGGTTTTGGAAAAGGCTGGGTTGAGTAAAAAGATAGTGAACATAGTGAGGAGCATGTATGAAAACACTAGAGCAAAATATAAGCTAGGTAATATAGAAACAGAATGGGTGAGGAGTGAGAGAGGTGTTAGGCAAGAATGTATTCTATCCCCAATCTTGTTTAGTATGTATACTGAGGAACTGGCAGTAAGGATGAGAAGTATGGATGCAGGAGTGAGAGTAGGGAGTGACAAAATAAGTTTATTAATGTATGCAGATGACATGGTAGCTATGAGTGAGTCGGCCGAGGAACTCCAGAGCCTGTTAGAAGTGGTGAATGAGTATGGGAGAGACTTTGGAGTAAGATTTAGCAGTGAGAAAAGTAAGGTGATGATAGTAAATAGATCAGAGGATGAGAGAAAAGCTACATGGAGACTGGGAGAGAATGAATTAGAGCAAACTTGTGAATACAAGTACCTAGGGATGTGCATGAGTTCCAATGGATGTGAAAAAGCAAAGTGTGAAAAGATCAGCCGTTAATCGTGGTTGGTCGACTTGGAAGTGTTGCAAGGATGAGGACAAGCAAGTATGATGTGTTGAGGGAAGTGTGGAAGAGTGTAGCTGACCCAAGCATTATGTATGGTATGGATAAGATAAGATAAGATTTTCATCCTATCTAGACACTTTGCAAGTACCAACTACAAGGTTATTGACTATACAAAGCGCCGCCACGTCAGCATGAACTAGGCGGACTCGAACCGCTGACCGAATGCACAGGGACGCTGCACATTGGGAACT
Organism: Chionoecetes opilio; assembly: GCA_016584305.1. Classification (NCBI taxonomy): domain Eukaryota; kingdom Metazoa; phylum Arthropoda; class Malacostraca; order Decapoda; family Majidae; genus Chionoecetes; species Chionoecetes opilio. Next base: position 84,844 of record JACEEZ010006543.1, read on the forward strand.
CACGTCTCTACCAACCTTGTCACCCTGACGGGCGTATGGTATGGAGGTGATTGCATGGAATGAGAGTGAAATAGAGAAAATGGAAGTGGGACAAAATAGAGTAGCAAGAATGGCACTGAATGCACCCAGGTATGCAGCGACTGAAGGTTTGAGAGGTGACATGGGATGGAGCACGTTTAAAGAAGGACATACGAAAGCGACACTTAGGTATAAAGTCAGACTGGAACGAATGGAGGACACAAGATTAGCACGAAAAGCTTATTTGTGGAGTGAATGTAGTAGTAAATGGGGGAAGCGATGCCAAAAAATGGTAGATAAAAGTGGATTGCGATTTTGGTGGATGTACCAACTGATAGATGGAAGACCGAATGTTGTTGAATGGAAGATGATGAACGGTGATGGAGAAGGCCTTGATCGAGTGGGATGTAAGAAAGTGGAAAACTGAGATCGATAGAGTAGTGAAATATGTGGGGCTGAGTAAGTGGAAGAATGAGATGGAGCAAAAGAAAACACTAGAATGGTATAAGGAGAAAGAGGCACCAGCGTATGAAAGTGCGTATGATGGAACCCTGGGTGGCGACCTTCTCTTCCAAGCCAGAACACGTACAGTGCATGGATGTGAAAGCAAGGAACTATAGATGGTCTGAGTTCGGCAGCAAAGTGTGCCAGATGTGTGACATGGATGAGGATGAAACAGTGGAACATGTAACTAATACTAGAATGTGAGAAGTATAACGGGGAGAGAATGGAAATGATGCGTGTGGTTTTGACTGAAATGGGATGTGACATGAATGAGGTGGTTGAAAGGACAGGAAGAGAATGGATGTTATTGCTGCTGGGACTGTGTGGTGAGACAAGGGGACGGATAATTGAGGCAGTGAAAGAGGTTTTGGAAAGAATGTGGTATATGAGAAATAGACAATAGAACTGCATGCTTGTATGTAGTTTTGTTTTGTCCTGTTTCCTTTTTGTGTTTTTCTTTACAGGAGCAGCCGATTAAAAGGCCAGGGTGGGCATTTTCGAAGGGGCTCTAAACTACACTCTCTTAGCGTCCTAAGACCGACTTAGTTATACCGGGCTAAGAAGACTACTAAGGAAGCATTTTCGGGCGTCATCTTAGCCTCGTGTAAGGGGACAGTAAGGCCAACCCTTCTTAGTGCCACCACCTCCGCTTCAACCAATCAGCGCGCGCGACACAAGTCTGTATTTGGCGGGAAATACGTATACCACGCCGAGGGAGTCTCTCTCTCTCTCTCCTCTCTCTCTCTCTCTCTCCTCTCTCTCTCTCTCTCTCTCTCTCTCTCTCTCTCTCTCTCTCTCTCTCTCTCTCTCTCTCTCTCTTTCCCTTCTCTCACTCTCTCTTTTTCCCTTCTCTCTCGCTCCCTCTTTCCCTTCTCTCTCTCTTCTCTCTCTCTCTCTCTCCTCTCTCTCCTCTCTCTCTCTCTCTCTCTCTCTCCTCTCTCTCCTCTCTCTCTCTCTTCTCTCTCTCTCTCCCTTTCTCTCTTTCCCTTCTCTCTCTCTCCCTCTCTCTTCCTTCTCTTCTCTCTCTCTCTCTCTCCTCTCTCTCTCTTCTCTCTCTCCTTCCTCTCTCTCTCCTCTCTCTCTCTCTCTCTCTCTCCTCTCTCTCTCTCTCTCTTCTCTCTCCTCCTCTCTCATCTTTCTCTCTCTCTCTCTGTCTCCTTTTTTTCTCTTTTTTTCTATTATTTCTCTCCCTCCTCTTTCCCTTTTCCCTTTTCATCCTCCACACACACATCATAGCCAGTATGTGATATTATCGTGAATAACGACACTTTTTTTCTGGTGTGTTTTGATATGTTTAGATTAATCTGCTAAGCGTTTCTGTCGCAAATCATATCTAGTCCACCTAGCCCACCCCTATATATATAGTAGGCTATAGCCTATATATAGCCCACACCTATATATATATAGTATTATATATATATATAATATTTATACATAGTGTATTATACAGCCTAATATACTATATATAGTCTAAAATATATAATAAATAACCAATAATATAACCATTGTTGTTATGGTGACGAAGAAAATTGCGTTCTAAGACAACCCCAACCCTGCCTCTCTCTCTCTCCTCTCTCTCTCTCTCTCTCTCTCTCGCGGAAGTTGACAGCGACAGATTTTTTTTTTTTTTTTTTTGCGATGACAATTTTTGTATGACTTTATAATGTAATTGTATTTGTGAGTCAATTATCGTATTTTCGTGTACGATTATCAACCATGCATCGTACATCGTACGTATAGTCAAATTATCGTACAAATACGATAATTATCGTACACTTTACAACCCTGTCCATAAATCTTGATAAGATAGGCAACTTGCGGACAACTAGGAGCTAGCGACCAATATTTGATGTTATTTTAACCACTGTAAAGTACTCATAAGTGTTCTTGTGTTGAATATCAAGTTTTCACTAATAAAACCAATGGTTATGATCAAAGACTACTGTAGGCTATACTGGACTTGCTACTCTTGTCCCGCACCAACCCGCCCATGACCAGTGGAGGCTAGGGTACCTACCTCTATAAAGAGGGTAACGCCATTCATAGGCCCTATGTTAAACGCTACTGGGCGCCATCTTGGTGCCAAGGCCTCCTCGTTCACACCACAAGACCGGGGAAGTATTCAAGGGCATTACCTCCGCGTATATCATGTTTAGACATGTTTAAAGAGGAGTAATGACTGATTCTTCGAATGTTTGTTCTATAAGATTATCACATAAACCATATTCAAAACACATTAAATATAGTCAGTATGAACTTCAAAGAAATTATGAACTAACATTCACTTAAAACTCGTCATGTATAACTTGTTGGACAGCTTTATAAGATGGCAGATATCAATACAAGCGAATTTAATTAGCCTTTCGCCATTGACTATTTCGTTTTCTGGACTACCAATAATACCATAGCAAACATTAAGGTAACTAAATAATTGCTCTCTCCCGCTCTCTCTCTCTCCCGACGCAGCTCGCTCTCTCTCTCTCTCTCTCGAGTCCTGACTCTTCCGTCGTCCCTCTCTCTCTCTCTCTCTCTCCTCTTCTCCGTGAAGAGAGGAGAGATGAGATATATAAGTTAAAGAGAGATGAGTGAGAGAATTAGAGAGTAACCCAAAACCTTATATTATTTCCTTCTCTCTCTCTCCTCTCTCCCCAGCAAACTTGTCCATTACGGCCGGCATCAAGAAATCAGTGTCGGTAAATCCACAAACGACATATTGGCATTTTGATCGGCAAACGTAATGAGTTCTCGGCATGGCCTGTGCGGACCGACAACTTGTGCTTCTTTTTGCACCCCGGGCCTGTGTCGGTTACGTTCGTTTCTGTGTCGATCTGTGTCGGCATCGTAACCAAAATATTGCCACTACGGAGCCACAAGCGGCCGAGACATAGAATCTAAATCGTGCCATAAGCGGGGCCAACACAGCAACTGTATCGGTGCACAAGCAGGCCGATTTTAGCATCCAAATAGTGCCATAAAATGGCCGACACAGCAACTGAATCGTGCAACAAGCGGCCGATTCGCATCCAAGATGGTGCCATAAGAGGCCGTGATTACAGTGCAACTGAATCGTACCACACTAGGGCCGATTTTAGCATCCAACATATGCCTTCAATAGCTAGGCCGACTTAGCATTTTGAATATCTGCCCACACGCAGGCCGACTTAGCATTTGAATAGGGGCCCCGTGGGCCAATATCAGCAGCTGAATAGTGCCACAAGCGGCCGAACAAAGCAGTTGATCGTTTTATACCGTACCTAATGCCGGTTAGCAATTAGCTTACCGCCGCGGATAGCTACCCTGCCACGCTGAACGCACGTACGGCAGGTGACGTCACGCAGGAAACATTGGCTACGCCTCCTGGACCAGAACATTTCGTCAGATTCGCTTATTGTGGAACCTAAATCTTATATGTCTACAAGAACTTAACTCCGAACCTATCCAAAATTTAACCAACTCTAATCAAACCTAAACCAAACCTTAACTTAACCAAAAATTTAAACATTTATTTTTATATGATGATAGAAAGTGATATTAGGTTTTACTTAATTTTGATTAGGTTAAGTAGTGCTTGGTTTAGTTTGATTTATGTTTGGTTTTAGGTTTAGATAGGGTTTGGGTTAAGTTTTGTAGACTATTTAGGTTTTAAATAAGCGAATCTTGATGATAATGTTCTGGTCCTGGAGGCGTTGCCATGTTTTTTTCCTGTGTGAGTCCATCTGCAGCGTGTGCTTAATCGGGCAGGGTAGCTATCCGGTGCAGGCAGCTGTCGGCGCTCTATCACCCGCCCCACTTTAAATGACACAGATTTGTGAATGGATAACCTTTTGCCAGGATTTAATGGGTTTCAACTCTTACGTATTAGCTAAGGACCAATATCGTGCAAACAAAGATAAAAATATCACTATTTACTTCAAATCAAGCCATACTCATCAGTCTCGCCTTGCAGTATATCAGTCTTTTGGCCTGTGGTTGATAGGCAGTTCTGGCCACTAGTGAGTCAGCAATTCAATTGCACAATGTGGTGCCCTATCCCATCAGGCTGCATACAAGAATAAATACTTGTAAATGAACAACAATAATTGGGTGTATATCTGAACTAGTACTGGATTTTTCATTATTAGATATAATCACTGTATTGTTACATCAAGTGGAATAAAAAAGTCCAACGATTTGGTAAAGATTTCTATTAATGAACATACAAATACTAAATAGAATAAACAAATACCATTAATGTGCATAAATAAATAATTAAATAGGTAAATAAATTATATATATCATATAATATATTACTGATATATATATATATATATAATATATATATATATTAGTGATATATATAATTCTATATATAGTAGATATATATATTCTATAATACTATGAATATAGGTATTCTATATACTATAGTTATATGGGGATGAGGTATCGGGAGTGGTTAGCGTCTCACATGGTGTTTTTTCGGTGGCCCGAGTTCGAATGCCCCGAAAAACCCAACCCTTTCTGCACCGTCGAGTGGCCTAATAACGCCCACCTGGCTTGTCCCATCAACTCTAACCTTCGCTGGCGAGTGCATTCGGAGGACACGAGGGGGGCGGCATGAGCCTCTACTCACAGGCGTCTCCGGACTATAGGAAGAATTCTGCTATCGCCACCTCATGGGCGAGGACTCAATCGTCCAAGAGCCCTCAAGTGAACCTCCCGAGAGCCTACCATTCGACGCCCTGGGGCACCATTCTGCTCCTTACCTCCTGTGCGCTACATGTGATAGTGTCCAACGCAGATGTTTCGTTAATACACAAAAAAAAAAATTATATATATCTCGCTTATTATGTTATGTATATGTTTCTAATTTGTACCCATGAACGTATAGTTTTATAACAGGGAAGACCTATGGCTCCCTATTATGGGAGCTGTCATCCTGCTCACTGGCACTATTCATGTACTATGTTCTATAGGGTGTGACAAGGTCATGAATATTGCAATTGCTGCAATCTAAATGATGACGTCCGAGATAAAATTGTCGATAATGTTATCTATCGATCGTCTCACTCTCATAGTAATTGGACATTCTGGATATCTGACGTGGTTATCTACGTTGAGGAAGTATATGGACCTAGTAGCCTGAAGTCATGATGTCATCTCTCTGTATATTAGTAGGTTTAGGTTATCTTGGTTAAGGGAAAAACTATAGTAACCTAAATGTTCAGATAATTAGTCAGGTTTAACGTGCGCTCAAACTACTGAGAACTTAACAACCATAGTGTTAGTCTCACCCATGAGCAAATCGGAATAATGTTGTAGAAATTCCTCTACCCTCTGTTTCATGCACATGTGCACTGCGGGCCAGTACTGGTGTACAGTCCGCCGTGGTAGTCTTCAGCTAGGGCCATCTGTGTGTGTTCCCTCTTCCTTGTTTCTTAAAGATGCAGGATACAGCTGCTTGGTATAACAGTTGTACACTTTATATGTTGCCATGCTCCCATGTGGTGCCGTTTCTCACCGGCTACCGTCTACAAAGGCTTTGATCACAAGTTTCTCTGAAAAGAAATATCTAAGATTAGAACTTTTCATGAGTCCGATGCCACTGTCTATTAAGTTTACATAATCTTTGCAGATTATCTTATTGTTGTGCTATCGCCTAAATAAAATCTTCACAAAAGAGATTCGTTCAACCTGCCATCACCTCAATTACAACCTTACAATACAATATAGAGTCCAATAAATCAGTGGCGTACCGAGGTGGGGGAGGCCTGCGGCCATGCCCTCCCTCCCTCCGTCTTGTATCAAAGATAAACAAATTATATATGGTATATATTGATTATATATATATGACTGTTAATGTATTGATGGTCTCTATTACTAAGTCTTTGTGATACTTATTCATTATGATATGTGAGCAAAATATAATATATATATATGACTAGATAGTATTAGCAATAAATATTATATAATAATATATGTATTATTAAGCTTTTTGTTAGTATAGATAATCTATATAGTAAAATATATATTATATACTATCTATTTAGTATATATCTATATATAGTATAGTTTATATTTTCTTATCTTATAAATATAATATATATATATAATCTTATATATATATATATATATATATATATATATAAATATATCTATAATATAGAAGTTTTTTTATTTATTTATCTCTTTGAGTTTGTTTTGATTTTATTTATTTTTTATGTGATTTAGTGTTTTATTTTATATATAATATATATATATATATATATTTTTTTTCTTTCATATTTTTATATATTTTTTATTTTAAGATTTTTTTTATAATTTTTTGTATATATTATATTATATATACCTATATATATATATATATTATATATATATATATGATATATATATCTATATATATATATAATATATATATAGTGCCCCCCCCCCCCCCCCCCGCTTTCAATTTTCTGGTACGCCACTGACCACACATACAAAGACCATATATAAATATGATAGACCAAATACATACAGTACATACATACATACAACACTGTTGGTTGCAACATCATAATGGATGAAAAAGCTGTCTAAACTAGTTTTAATGATTACTTAACTAGTGTGGCATTTTTACCAAATCCTGTAAATTAGATAGAAAATGTTATTTAGTATCCTTATAGTATCCTAAACTTTGGTCATTTTCCGACATTTATCATTTTTTTCTCATACACCTATTTCTGCACTTTCGGGTGTCCGCATAAACTAAAAATTTAACACTCTATAACCAATCCATACGGCAATGCATCTTACCTAGAATTTAGATCAGGCACAGATTGTGTAAAATAATAGCCACTAACCTAACCAGGACATTGGTTGCGTACTAACTTAATCAATCATTAATTGGGAGATACTGTCAACATGAGGCATTACCCGACAATTTTTAAAAAGCCCATCATTCTTAACAATCAGAATACATAGGAATAGACAATTTTATCCCATACTCAATTAATGGTTTGAAAGTACCAAAACTATCTGTCGACTAATGCTGCTAATGGTGAGATTTACAAGTTGAAGGCCGTTATATACTACGTGCCTTGTAATGTATCAAACTGCAGTAGAACCGAGGCAGGTTTGCTTCTTTATGAAGATGACAGTTTAAAAGTGTGACAACATTTCTAAAGAATACACTTTTTAAGACGTTTTGACTGGAAAAACACTCCATTTGAATCATTATAAAAATAATTTATCCTATTCAACCATCAAACTACTTAAATCTAACCTAACTAGCCTTGCCTGCCCTTAAACTAACCTAACATAGTCTTGATCCTTAAACTAACCTATTCTCAAGAAAAAATTTGTTTGCACACATTTGTCATTGTTACTTTCACCCTGTACATATCCGGAGTTTCGTGTCTCCACTCTATATTATAGCACTAATAGAAAGGTGAAAAATACTTGAAATCTCAGACACAGTCATGAGTTATAAATATCCTCCCATTATATAGGAGGTGTGTCTAGTACTGCTGTACCAAAGGCTACATCAGACACACATTCATCACAATTACCAGTATAACTGTGTTGCAGTTTAGTACAATCATAGTCTCTATTGCCAAATTCTCTCTGAAACATAACTAGGGGGGCTGCGCCCCATCTCGACCCCCCCTCCCTTATGTTAACTTACCTAGCCTGGGCACTGATTACTTATCCTATATACCCTCGCTGGAAGGGGGGGGGGGATTTCGCCCCTCCCTACGCCCCATGTTGGTTATATATCTTCATTCCTTCTGTGGCTATATAATTGATTTATAAGTGAGTGCTTTTGTGCCAAATTTGTCAGTTACTGTAACTTGAGTTAGAACTGTGAAACATAACTATACAACTATAACTGTCTAAACTATAACTTTCTATATAAAACCTGTTGAAACAAAACAAAATCATCAGCTCCGTTCCGGTTTGCTCTGTCCTGAATCTTGTTTGTGTTTATATACTCCTTGTTCCCTCTTGTCTTATTATATTTGAGGCATTTATCATCTCTAAGATGTCATCAACTTTCCTACGCTACCTTTTAAGTCTTTGTGGGAGTAATTGAAGTCCGTCCTCATCCTGAGAGGCCTGTACAGAGCAGTAAAATGTAGCGCCGAGTGCCGTTTCACTCCACTGGTAAATATTTTGAATATTGGCTTCGAGACAACGGGCGTCGAGTGGCCAGACAGCTGATCCTGCCTGGCTACGATTCGCCACCTAAATAATCAACAATTATCCCTTAATTCCGAGCTTTGCACCTACTTAGGAGGGTCCTTCGGGTCCCGGGCCATAATTCATTGTCACATTCCTTAATATATTACCTTTGGCCGAGTCAAGGAAGACCTGTGTTGGGCCTGTACGAATTTATCAATAATTGGCCCGCTAATACAGTTCCCGCTGCAGGCCGACATCGGCTTCATCCGATTTGCCGAAACCGAGTCCGCCCTGCCGCCGGTGCCTGATACTACCCGTCACGAGCCAGACACACAGGCCCGCATAGCCCATGTTTGCTGGGTCTCTCTCTCTCTCCTCTCTCTCTCTCCTCTCTCTCTCTAAATATATATATTATATTATATATATATATATATATATATATAGTATAGATATAATTATATACTAGTTATATAAAGAGAGGAGAGAGAGAGAGAGAGAGAGAGAGAGAGAGAGAAGAGAAGAGATGAGAGATAGAAGAGAGGAGAGAGAGACTGAGCTGAGGGATAGAGAGAGAGAGAGAGAGAGAGAGAGAGAGAGATTATTATAACGTGTTTTTTTGTGGGTTTACTCTCTGCATACTCTCACTCATCTCTCTTTCACTTATCATCTTGCCTCCTCTCGTCTTTCACGGAGAGAGAGAGAGAGAGAGATAGAGAGAGAGAGTGATAAGATCGAGAGTAGAAAGAGAGGAGAGAGAGATAGAGAGAGGAATAGAGAGGATAGTAGAGAGAGAGAGAGGAGAGAGAGCAATTTTATGGTAATGTTATATCCTTAATGTTTTGCATGGTATTATTGTATGTATCAGTGCAAAAGATACTATGTCATGGAAAGCTAATTAAAATTCTGCTTGTATTGATATCTACCTGCCATCTTATAAGCTGTTTCCACAAAGTTATAACATGACGACGAGTTTTAGTGAATGTTACCTCATCATATTTCTGCAGAGTCTCATAATGACCTTTATTTAATGTGTTTACTATGTTTATGTGGATAAGATCTTATAGACACGTGTCGAGATAAAACCGGTCTATTCCTTTATACATGTATATACATGACATTATACGGCGGGGTATGCTTTGAGAACTTCCCCGTCTTGGGTGAAGAGGAGCCTTGGCACCAAGATGGCGCCCCCCCCTATCGGACCAATCGCGTGATAGGTCCCCGCTAATCTATTATATACAGGTAACTAGTGAGGCCGAATCGCAGAGGTCACGTTGACACTCAACACTATGTTTAAGTGGTTTCGAACATCACCCCATTTCCCTTCCTTATGGTTTAATCAGTATAGAAGATTATTGTTTATCTTCGTATTATCGGGTTATGTGTCATGAAAAAAACCAGTAAAATACACTAAAGAAATAACCATTATGAAAGAGTGAAGAAAGTATTCAGGAACTTTAATATTCACTTAAACTCTTCGCCATTGTAATATTTTGCTAGAGAAACTGTTAAAATGAATCTATCATAGAAGCGGATTTTCATAGCTTTCCATTGATATATTTTTTCATCGTTTTCTGTGATTTAAATGATTACCAACCCATTCATATGTAAGAAGTTCAAATTACAGGTTTAAAATAGTTCGCGGGAGAGTGAAGGGAGACGGGAACGTGTGAGTTGGTCTATGGGGATAGGGGTTAGCGGAGAGGCGAGTGAGTAGCCTTGGTTTTGTGTATGTCCGTGTAGTCTGGTCTGGGAGTTTGGATTTCAGATTTGTTGTGTTATGAGATGCCATGTAGCGCGCCAGAGGTACGATGTTTACTTTTCATTTCATCCCGCCGCGCGGAGAGGCAACAGCTTGCTCCCGGCTCCTGCCTCACCCCAGCCGACCCCACGGCCGGAGATTTCCGTGGCGGATTAATTCGCTGTAGGATACTCTGGGTGGATTTAACCACTCATCTTCATCATTTATACATTTTTTCTCATCTTCACTGTCTTTCTTAGGTATATCTTTTGCGTCTTATTACCCAGTAATGTGAATATATATGTAGTGCCCCCCTTTATAGCTTTATTGATTTGACGTTGTTACTTCAAGAGGGCTCCACAATTCTGGCTTATATGCTGCCACCACCCACAATAAGTGGGAAAAAAAAGGTTTATAAGATTAAGAGAATAAGTTAGAACTAATGGGTGTAAAAGATAACTCTTTATCTTTTCCTTGGTATATTCTGTTTACTGATATACCAGTAATTACTTCCCCACTCCTTCCTTACATAATCATTTACATATTTCTCCACTTAATGCTATGCTTAAATGCTAATCACATCGACACGACGCTAGTATTAGCCCGTGGACCCGAACGTAATCATAACTACCCTCTCTAAATCTAAATAATTTCCCGTCACTCTCCTAACTGTAATAACACGCTTAATGCTAATCACATCGACACGACGCTAGTATTAGCCCGTCACTGAAAGTTGTTGAGTCAAGAGTCACATGTCCACACATTCCAGCTATAAGACTAATCCTTAACTGTAATCCTGATGTTCACTCAAAAGCGTTCACAGGTGTTCCTCCCCAGCTGTCTCCTCCACAGCTGTCTTTTCCACAGCTACCTTGGGACCCTATGAATAACAACTTCCATTAGTTCTCACGTTATCACAGATAATTATCAATGAATCACATCTACATCTCTACCAACACCTTGTCCCTTAACATACCTTTTCCAAGGGTGAGAACCACACCTCCCGTGTCCAACTCGACACGTTGACTCGTTGACTGGTACTAAACTAATATGGCGTCTCCCTTCCTCTTTGCCTCCGCCAGCCTACGTGGCCAGCCAGCTATTGCCGGTATAAAATATATCACAGTATATTTTCATATAGTGATTCAGAGCTGAGGAGTGGAGGAAAATTACTCACTTTGTTACTCGATTTTTATATATTACTTTACCCCCTCCCATTCAACGTAAGCTCTTCGTCAGTCATGGGTCAAAAGTATTTCACCCATTTTTCCGCGTTACATATATAAGCACACTCGATGAGAGACGAATCTTCTTGTAAATCAAGGAAGCGTAGCCTTGCTTGTTACGGTTGCATGTATACAGGGCGTACGTGGCGTTCTGTCAGGAGGCCTTGCCTTGCACTCCTCTGTCACCGGGCAGCGCGCGGTATCTTAAGATGTAACGGCAGCATGTTATATTCTCCGTCAGGAGGCCGCCTGACACACCTCAGTCACGGGGAAGCGAGACCAGCTGAGGCAGCGGCCTCTCTCAACTGCCTGTTGTTCTTCGTCAGGTGGCAGCCTGTCCCTCCACAATATCGTTGTAATGCATCTCACCATGTAGCGACATGATTTGTTCTCCGTCAGGAAGCAGCCTAGCTGACATTTCTCAGTCAAGAGGCAGCTCGGCATATCTCACCATGTAGCGACCTCATTTTGTTCTCATTATTTATACATTATTTCTCACCTTCACTGTCTTTTTACGTATACCTTATTGCGTCTCGTTACACAGTAATGTGAATTAATATAAGCGCACTCGATGAGATACTTAATTACTGTACGAATCCTATAGTTGTAGATAAAGGTAGCGTAGCTTTGCTGTTAAAATTTGGCCTTCCTTGTCTACCTAGTACATGTAGCTATAGGTGGCAGGGCATGACAGCTAGGTTCTGGCTATCCGTTTTTTTCCCCTTTCTGAATGAAGTCTTAATTTTCAGTGATTGCATTTGTTTATATATTTGCTTCCTCTTATCTTAGGAAATCTTCGTATTGAAGTCGTCATCGGTATAGCTGGTATTGCGGTGTGCAGAAAATTCCACCCAAGAAAATTCCACCAACGAAAATTCCACCCAGAAAATTCAACCCAAGAAAATTTTACCCATGTAAATTTCCACCCAAGAAAGTTCCACCCACAAATGATAAATGGTAATAATGCATACAACATGTTTAAAAAAAATTCATTTTATTGCTTTACTTTCCAGACAACCAAAATGGTCCCAGGGTTAAAAATCAAGTTAAAAACGAGGTTTAAAAATTAAGGCAGACATAAACTACTTTTTCATTGTATTTTATTTAAAGCTTAGTTTAATGAAGATTATGTGCAACGCCTTTCAGAAATTCCATGATGTCTCCACGATAGTTCTCCACGAGGGTTTTCAGTCTGTTGTTTACAGTCTTGTAGTTTTTTCGTTTTTGACTCTCATCTCTTCGGACGTGCAATAATTTTGTTTGTGTGAGGGCTTCTTCTTTTTGTAGTGCATCACAAAGCTTCCACAAATTCGGGTGCATACTTGTTATAGACGCTCTTAGTGCACTGTGAAAACCTTCTACAGCATTATTAGTTCTAGGTTGGTCATTCAGAGTACGCTCTCGTACGTTCCACACTTCAATTGGGAAAAGAGGTTCTACTCTTCTTCGTCGTTCGCCCCTTCCCCGTTGAATACCAATGTAGGCGCCTTCAAAGTATGTAATGAATTCAGCTGCTATAACTTCATCATCAGACAGAAGCTCGAATGCATCAACAACGTCCTCGAGCGGTAGAAATGCCAAGCCACTAAAGCATTTTATTTTAAGAGCAAAAGAAGGGTCATTGTTGTACTGCTCTTTTTTACCAATTTGACATATCTTCCGCCAACAGGATTGACCAAAATGAAACAAACAACCAGAAACTGTGTCACTGTGAAAAACCGTTGTGAAAGCAGTGTGTACAGCTATCTCAAAATCCATGATGCACTGAACTGGTCGACTATTTGGACGTAAGCTAAAAATAGGCGAAAAAAGTCTTCGATAGGTAGCTTCTTTTTTATTAGGAAGCAAAGCAAACACACGTGGGAGACATGAATCATTAATGATAGCATGAACCGTAAAAAGCTGGGTCCAAAGGTTTGGTGCTGCTTTGAATGTTCCATCACAAGCCCATGAGTTACTTGTTGCTAATTCATCCAAGCCAGAATCTGTTGCAAATATTAGTATTCGATGCACGTCATCAATGCCACTATCAAACGCCAAGAAACTGGAACCATCAGCAAGATATTTAAATGAATCAGGGATTTCATATCCAGTGCGACATGTTGGAAGTGCAGGATATCCTAAAGCAGTCCGTCGCCAGTTTTGAATAGTCCTAGAAAGCGTGTTAATATTTTGCAGTTGCGATCTAGCTTCTTCCTGAAGTGGTTGTGTAGCACCTGCTATTAATTCTCTTGTTGATGTTGCACAACCCGCATGCACTGCATCGCGCATCGAATTTACTGCAATCCGTGCTTCTACTTTAGCACATGAAGCCGGATGAGTATGACTTCCTGAACGAAACACTGAGACGGGCTCGTCACAGTTGTAAGGCGTGTGAATACGGGCCTTGCAGCCTGTATAAAATAGTTCACATCTCTAGTAAGTTTTTGTTTTGGTGGGATTGTCTTGATGCTTCTCATAGACGTAGTTTTCTTCATCACACAGTTTTCTTTTTCCTTTTTCACTTTTAATAAATGTCAGTGCCATGGTATATGGTATAAATGGGCACGTTTTAATGTAATGGAGAGTAGGGAGAAACTGAAGTAGTAGCCTACTATACCTTCAGAGGAAGCTTCTGCTTCGAAGCTTGGAATGTCATACTCACAAGCGTTTATAGTTTCCGGTACTAATTTCACAATCCAAAGCTTCGGTACACCTAAAAGAGCGCACGCACGCACGCACGCACGCACGCACCACACACACACACACACACACACACTAGGGGAGTGTGTGTGTGTGTTTAGGGGAGGCGTGGCCGAGTGGTTAAGAGCTCTGGGTTCTGTGCTAGGAGACCCTGTTTCGATCCCAGCTCGCTCCCACTAAGGTCTCGCTGGTGACTTAAAAGCACCCTCATGTCTGCTCGTGTACTGTGCATCTAGTAATGGCCTTGTGCCTGTGGACACAGTGAGCTTACATGGCCTGCCTGTTAAAATATAAAAATGGGTAGGTGTCACAATAAGCAATTACTCCGCTCACTGACAGACCCACAGATATCGGAGGTACATATAGCCTACGAGCAATAAAGGGGATAACATAATAAAAATGAAAATAAAAAAAAACAACACAGAAGCAAGTACATCTTCTATACTAATTTCACGCATTGTGGGTGGAACTTTCTTGGGTGGAAATTTACATGGGTGAAATTTTCTTGGGTGGAATTTTCTGGGTGGAATTTTCGTTGGGGGAATTTTCTTGGGTGGAATTTTCATTGAACCGGTATTTCATAGTAGCCTACCATATAGGCTATAATTAACTTGAGCTTATCTAGAATGGAAATTCATTCACACACAAAATGCACCATGCATATATGGTGAGCAGCTAGTTGGTGGAAGTAAAAAAATCTGCTCTAGCTGACTCTTGTCACTTTTAGTCTACTACGGTAGCCGTCCCTATATGCCCTATAGTGAACCTGGAACTGTTGAGTACAGTAAGGTTTTATGCTTGAAATGTAATGTACACATCCTAAGGATGCAGAAACTGCCGGATGCTAATTTGCATTTGTTGAGCAATTTGCATAATGGACCTAATTAGCATATTCGTATTATCTTCCTTATCAAACCGCCTATAGAGTTCCTATGGGTGTCTAGACCTAAGTTTTAAGTTCTCAATGATGTAAAACTGCAAGATGCTACTGTGTATATTTTTATTTTGTCCATAAAATGTCTAATTAGCATATTGATTAGGTATGTCACGAAATACGAATATATTCCCTATTTGACATGGCATATGTTCTAAATCAGAGCAAAAATCTGTTTTGAATCTAATATTCTAAATCAACATATTTGTTCTTTAAATCAACAATTAGCACTGTGCACAATGGAGTTGTCGTGGAAATGGTCTGACTGGAGTCAATAATGATAAATCGTCTGGTCAACTACAAAGTAGCGATGTCCTTTTTGATCGGTATGATGGTATCAGTGCAAAGGATCATGAGAGGCACACAAGAACCGGGGAAGGATCAATTGCATACCAGTCCAGACGATTTTTCATTATTGACTCCAGTCAGACCATTTCCACGACAACTCCATTGTGCACAGTGCTAATTGTTGATTTAAAGAACAAATATGTTGATTTAGAATATTAGATTCAAAACAGATTTTTGCTTTGATTTAGAACATATGCCATGTCAAATAGGGAATATATTCGTATTTCGTGACATACCTAATCAATATGCTAATTAGACAATTTATTGACAAAATAAAAATATACACAGTAGCATCTTGCAGTTTTACATCATTGAGAACTTAAAACATAGGTCTAGACACCCATAGGAATTCTATAGGCTGTTTGATAAGGAAGATAATACGAATATGCTAATTAGGTCAATTATGCAAATTGCTCAACAAATGCAAACTAGCATCCGGCAGTTTCTGCATCCTTAGGATGTGTACATTACATTTCAAGCATAAAACCTTACTGTACTCAACAGTTCCAGGTTCACTATAGGGCATATAGTGACGGCTACCGTAGTAGACTAAAAGTGACAAGAGTCAGCTAGAGCAGATTTTTTTACTTCCACCAACTAGCTGCTCACCATATATGCATGGTGCATTTTGTGTGTGAATGAATTTCCATTCTAGATAAGCTCAAGTTAATTATCTATCTATAATAATATAAGCGAAAGTGTGTCTGTCTGTCTGTCTGTCTGTCTGTCTGTCTGTCTGTGTGTGTGTGTGGTATAGGTTCCGCCCCCCGTGGCGCAAACACCTCATATGGCACATTTTTGGAATCAGGTTGACCAGGGGAAGGTCATAAGCCCACTTATGAGATGATCCGATCACTTTTTTTTTTTTTTTTTTTTTAGCAGCCTATTAGTGAGAATTGTGAAAACAAAATGGGTTGCGAGAATTGAGGAAGCCTTGATGTAGGGTGATGGGTAATGATGGGTGAGTGAATGGGTGGGGTGATGGGTAATGGGTGTGGGGTGATGGGTGAGTGAATGGGTGGGGGGTGATGGGTTGGGGGTGATGGGTGATGGGTGAGGGAATAGGTGGGGGGTGATGGGTAATGGGTGAGTGAATGGGTGTGTGGTGATGGGTAATGGGTGAGTGAATGGGTGGGGGGTGAGGGGTAATGGGTGAGTGAATGGGTGGGGGGTGATGGGTAATGGGTGAGTGAATGGTGTGTGGTGATGGGTAATGGGTGAGTGAATGGGTGGGGGGTGATGGGTAATGGGTGAGTGAATGGGTGGGGGGTGATGGGTAATGGGTGAGTGAATGGGTGGGGGGTGATGGGTAATGGGTGAGTGAATGGGTGGGGGGTGATGGGTAATGGGTGAGTGAATGGGTGGGGGGAATACATACATTTCTACATCCATGATTTCAGGAAAGTTAAAAGGGGCTATCTGGAGAGTCCATGTTTGGTGGGCCGAAGGCCCACCAAACACAGGTGGTGGGCCGAGGCCCACCAATAGCCCTCCGCAGGAGCTAGCCAAAAAGTCCGCCCGGAGGGCGGCTTTGCGGCTAGTAATAATATAAGCGAAAGTGTGTCTGTCTGTCTGTCTGTCTGTCTGTCTGTGTGTGTGTGTGGTATAGATTCCGCCCCCCGTGGCGCAAACACCTCATATGGCACATTTTTGGAATCGGGTCGACCAGGGGAAGGTCATAAGCCCACTTATGAGATGATCCGATCACTTTTTTTTTTTTTTTTTTTAGCAGCCTATTAGCGAGAATTGTGAAAACAAAAGTGGGTTGCGAGAATTAGAGAGAACTGCAACTCCGAAATGCCAGTGGTCGCTGGCAGTTTTAACTCACAATTTGGTGAAAAGTTGGTCAACTTGAAAGAAAAATATGGGCTTATTCCACTGCACTTAAAACACACAAGTATAATTTTAAGAACGATTTTCTTCTATATGTATATTGTATAGAAGCCTGAGTCTGTAAAACATGCATTTAACCAAATAACCAAGTAGGTTATAGTTGAGGAGGCGAGGTAAATGTTACTCTATGATATTATATAGTCAATAACGTATGTTTAGAAGTTATCTATACCTAGGCAGTCATATTTTCCTGTTATTATTGTGTATCAATCATATAGAAAGCCTGGAAGTGCAATGAGTCGACGCGTGAAGTTGCAATGTTTTGATTCAATCTCCCCGCCACAATCTCCCCGCCCACCACTCCCCGCCGCGGCGTGTCGCCTCCACAATTATAACCTACATTGTCGCAGCAACAAGCCGACTTCGGCATTCTTTATTCTTCGTTTTTCCAAGGCATTGCTTATTGTATTTTGACAAGCGTTTGCCAGACGCAGCAGTACTGTCTTAGAAAACAGTGTGAACATCACCCAAATTTTACATGCCACAATATACATGTTAAAAATATATTAAGCTTTGCTACTCGAGGCGAGTAATTTGCATTAAATTGCTATTATAGAACGTTCCATCGTAATGAATGTCATCCATATAATTAGTAGAACAACAGAAGAACTATATTTTTTGGTATTCAGATGCGGTGCATCAATGTTTATCGCGAAATTAATTTATGAAAAATATTAGTCGCGGAGCCAAAACACAGTAGACCAACCTTTGAGTTAAAACTGCCAGCGACCACTGGCATTTCTCGAGTTTCAGTTCTCTCTAATTGAGGAAGCCTTGATGTAGGGTGATGGGTAATGGGTGAGTGAATGGGTGGGGTGATGGGTAATGGGTGTGGGGTGATGGGTGAGTGAATGGGTGGGGGGTGATGGGTTGGGGGTGATGGGTGATGGGTGAGGGAATAGGTGGGGGGTGATGGGTAATGGGTGAGTGAATGGGTGTGTGGTGATGGGTAATGGGTGAGTGAATGGGTGGGGGGTGATGGGTAATGAGTGAGTGAATGGGTGGGGGGTGATGGGTAATGGGTGAGTGAATGGGTGGGGGGTGATGGGTAATGGGTGAGTGAATGGGTGGGGGGTGATGGGTAATGGGTGAGTGAATGGGTGGGGGGTGATGGGTAATGGGTGAGTGAATGGGTGGGGGGAATACATACATTTCTACATCCATGATTTCAGGAAAGTTAAAAGGGGCTATCTGGAGAGTCCATGTTTGGTGGGCCGAAGGCCCACCAAACACAGGTGGTGGGCCAAAGGCCCACCAATAGCCCTCCGCAGGAGCTAGCCAAAAAGTCCGCCCGGAGGGCGGCTTTGCGGCTAGTAGCCTATATAGTAGGCTACTATGAAATACCAGCTATACCGATGACGACTTCAATACGAAGATTTCCTAAGATAAGAGGAAGCAAATATATAAACAAATGCAATCACTGAACATTAAAACTTCATTCAGAAAGGGGAAAAAAACGGATAGCCAGAACCTAGCTGTCATGCCCTGCCACCTATAGCTACATGTACTAGGTAGACAAGGAAGGCCAAATTTTAACAGCAAAGCTACGCTACCTTTATTTACAACTATAGGATTCGTACAGTAATTAAGTATCTCATCGAGTGCGCTTATATTAATTCACATTACTGTGTAACGAGACGCAAAAGGTATACGTAAAAAGACAGTGAAGGTGAGAAATAATGTATAAATAATGAGAACAAAATGAGACCGCTACATGGTGAGATATGCCGAGCTGCCTCTTGACTGAGGAATGGCAGGCTGCTTCCTGACGGAGAACAAATCATGTCGCTACATGGTGAGATGCATTACACCGATATTGTGGAGGGACAGGCTGCCACCTGACGAAGAACAACAGGCAGTTGAGAGAGGCCGCTGCCTCAGCTGGTCTCGCTCACCCGTGACTGAGGTGTGTCAGGCGGCCTCCTGACGGAGAAATAACATGCTGCCATTACATGTTGAGATACCGCGCTGCCCGGTGACAGAGGAGTGCAAGGCAAGGCCTCCTGACAACGCCACGCCCTGTATACATGCAACCGTAACAAGCAAAGCTACGCTTCCTTGATTTACAAGAAGATTCGTCTCTCATCGAGTGTGCTTATATATATTCACATTACTGGGTAATAAGACGCAAAAGATATACTTAAGAAAGACAGTGAAGATGAGAAAAAATGTATAAATGATGAAGATGAGTGGTTAAATCCACCCAGAGTATCCTACAGCGAATTAATCCGCCACGGAAATCTCCGGCCGTGGGGTCGGCTGGGGTGAGGCAGGAGCCGGGAGCAAGCTGTTGCCTCTCCGCGTGGCGGGATGAAATGAAAAGTAAACATCGTACCTCTGGCGCGCTACATGGCATCTCATAACACAACAAACTGGATAACCAAACCTCCCAGACCGCTACACCCGCCCCTCGCTCGGCCAGATAATGACTAATTGTACCAGTTATAATTGTATTTATGATAATATAGGTATTATATATGACGTATTATATATAGTATGACGTATTAAATATAGGTATTATATATGGCTGCACATGCAGCCATCACCAACAAGTCATTTTCGGACAGCGGATTCATGTTGTCACCACGGTGGTCCGACGTGTACTGTATATTTTCATGAGGCGGCCGGTGTGTGTGTGGGTCTCGTCCGGCGAACGATGCCTCGCCACTTTTTGTCCGCCGGACAGGCCGCGCCGGTGTGTGTGTGGCCGGCTGTAATACCAGTTGTCCACATTTCGTCTCTACCAGTTGTCCACATTTCGTCTCTACCAGTTGTCCACATTTCATGGCATGGCATGGGGGGGGGGCATGCGGCCATGCCCCCCCCCCCCTTTTGCAAAGAATAAATAATAATAAATAAATATATTCATCGAACGAAAAACATTTTTTAAACGATTTTTTTTTATCCTTGCCAGTATATAGCTTATTAATATTAAAGTATTCGTCCAGACTCATTTTTTCTTTGCATAAGTATGTTGAATGTTCATTCAAAATACCTACCTAATCCACAAAAAAAAAATCATTTCTTCGCCTTATTTCCGTGAAAACACGACTTTTGTATAACCGTTTTGTTTTGTTTGGCCCCCCACTTTTCAAATTTCTGGGTACGCCACTGATAGCTACCGTCAAGTCATGTAGATTACTGAGGAACCGTTAAGGCGGAACCGGTTCCAGAATCGGAACCGGTTCCCAGCCAGTCGTGGCGGAACCGTCGGAACCGGTTCCAGAACCGGTTCTCGCCCAGCCCTACCACACACAGCTTTGCCACCCTGCGTTAGGGCTGGGCGAGAACCGGTTCTGATTGACGTCAAGTTGCCGCTGCTCGTCACTACTGATGTAATACTACAGCAAGATAATCATATAACTGTTGTTTCAAAATGTTTACACATAGAAATATTCAATTCTTGAAATTCTGTACATTAATTTTCAACATAGTAAATTATCCCGTTTGAAAATACACCAGCGGGCCTTCGGAGGGCTGACGGAGGTAAATTTGCCGCCGTCGGCGCCGTTCGCCGCTCTACGGCCTACGTCGGCCCGCCGGTGATGGTTAGCTGGGAAGTGATTGCGGAGCATCCGTCGGCAACACCAAGATCACTGATCTTGTTTTTGCCGATGATGCAGTAATCTTTGCTGAGTCGATGGAGGTCCTGGTGATGGCTCTCGAGGCGCTGCACGAGGAGGCAAAGCCTTTGGGACTTGAGGTCTCCTGGCTCAAGACCAAGGTCCAGGTGTTTGGAGACCTACTAGATGAAGCAGTACAGTCTGTTCATGCGTGTGGCGAGGACATTGAGATCTTGGAAAGTTTTACATACCTTGGTAGCGCAGTCCATAATGACGGAGGGTCACGTCAAGAAGTCTTACGGTGGATTGGCATAGCCCACGGTGTTATGGACTCGCTCAGCGGGAGTATTTGGCGTTGTCGGTATCTGTGCAGAAGGACAAAGATCCGGATCTTCAAGTCGCTTGTGATGCCTGTCTTACTCTATATGGTTGTGAGACATGGACACTAAATAGTGACTTGAAGAGACGAATCAATGCCTTTGGTAATAAGTGTCTTCGCAGAATCATGGGGTATCGCTGGGATGATTACGTGTCAATTCAGCGATTGCACCGTGAGACTGAATCGAGGCCTATTACCTGCATAGTCCGTCAGCGCCAACTTCGGCTATATGGGCATGTGGCACGCTACCCTGAAACCGATCTTTCCCATCGGGTTGTATCTGTAAGAGACAATCCGGCGTGGAGGAGGCCAAGGGGGCGCCCACAAGGCTCGTGGCTGGGGCAAGTTGATGTTTCTTGTCGAGAGCTGCTTGGTATGGGAAAGGAGCCTGCATGGGAACTCGCGCGTGGTGATCCCCGGGAGTGGCGTCGTAGGGTGGGCGAGGCGACGCGCCCCCCGGCGTATGCCCCCAATGATTGATTGATTGATTTACTAAGTCACCTGGGGTTTAGCAAGAAAACTTCCTACTTTAACTCATTTGATTTATTTAACACTAAAGGCTACTCATCCTTAAAACTTATGTATATTTATGGTTTATCATGGGAGGAAAGCTACTGAAGGGCATAACCTTTCACACGGACTATATTCATAGGCCTACCGTCTAACCACATACAGCATAATCATCTAACTTAGACATGGAAATATAGAGGAGGAAAGTGTGGGAGTACTGATAATGTTTGCGAAAATACGACCATGTGGGAATATGTGTTTCCACTTTGAAACGTCCACACGCTTGCCTTGAGGACGGAGAGGAAGAAAATCACTTATTAGGCGGGGGGAGACTAACACTGGTTATGGTATCTCATCACAAGGGGAAAAAAAGGGGAAAGGGGAGGAGATGAAAACGGTGACATCTTACCTTGAGGACGGAGAGGAAGAGAATGCCTTCACATGGCTCGTCATGGGGCACTGAGGACAGCTAAAACGCGGGAAATAACGAATGTTCAAATACTCACTAGAGGCTTCATCAACGGGGACGCGAAGCGTCGAACGACTCTTATTAGCTGGGGGAGCAACTATACATACGAATGGAGTAACTATAATCCAATTCTCTTACTTTGATGAAGAAAAATTTAATTTATAAGACTAACCAATGTGGGTTTATTACGCCTAGTCCGGGATCCTTGTCCGGACGCGTTTTTACAGTGGTAGGGTGTGTTGAAGTGTGAAAGAGTCTCGGCAGACTTTTAATTTAAGCGAATGGCTCTACTAATTTATGCATCAATATGTGAAACAAACCTCTATTTTTCTCCTTTTTAAGGATGCTAAGAATCTAATAGTGTTATTCGATTTACCATGGGGGGGTAAGGGGAAAATAAGGAGTTTGAGTCTACAAGTTATTGGTAATCGCGAAGTTAATGTCTCACAAATTACACCTCGTGGCTCTGGCGTTTGGGGGGGGGGGGGGAGAAGGGAGGATGGAGGGGAGGGGAGATAGGAATGCAAGAGAGAAAGAAATAACGCACGAAAGATAGGAAAAAAATAGAAATGAAAGAACGTGAATGAAGTTATCCTAAAAAGTAACCTGTTCACTTATACTCTGTATTTAGGCTACACTTAGTCTAGACTACAGGCCTATAGTTATTGAGGCCTTCTCTTACCTCCAGTAAGAACATATAACTAGGAAGGCATGTGATGGAAATTTCCGTCATTACCCTGGAAGTTTCCGGCATTACACAGAGTCATTAGAGAGCTTTAAAGGGAGGCTAGATAAATTCATGGATGATCTACCACTATTGTAGGGTTGTGTGTCATGACAATGAAAACTTTAAGCTCAGGATCAAGATCGAGGCGAGACGTCAACAAGCCCTAAGGTTGCAGCGTGGCGCCCTTGCCCTCACGCCATTACCACACCCCCAGGGCCTCTCTAGGGTGACAGACAGCCCCTGAGCCACACCAGGAACCCTGAGGTACGACCCGCCGTCCCGCTCGCACAGTAGAACACAGGTTTCCATGTTATTGAAACAGTGTACTATATGAACGGGAATCACTCTCCTGGTCTAGACTTTATCATAAAACTAATGTTTCTTCTCTTGTTCTTTCAGATAAAGTTTATGTTAATTTTTGGTGTGAAATAAACGTATCATCAAGAACAAGTCTTTTTTTTATGAACATAGACTTTCAAGATGGTTGTTCTACAGTGTGGTGTCCCAGACTGCCCCTTCCAGACCGGCGAAGTGGCAGACGCCGTTGCTGTGGCCTTCCTGAACAACCACAACCTTGCCCACACGCTAGCTGCTACAAACGATGTCAACGCCGTTGCCCGCCCATGGGGCCCGAAGCTGGACCGACCGCGCATCGACATGGGCGTACATAGCGAGACATGGAACACCTTTGAGCGCCGCTGGGAAAATTTCCGTCGCGGTTCCGGAATTGATGACGCGTCGGCCTCACTTCAGTTGTTCCAGTGCGCCGCGGACAGCCTGGGAGATGCCCTCCTGAAATCAGATCCCACAGTTACTTCCCGCCCCATCGCCGATGTCATGGCAGCCATGAAGTCACTCGCTATTATTGCCGTTTCTCGTGGCGTGAAACGCGCCGAGCTCGTGACAATGCAACAAAGCCCTGACGAAATTTTCCGTGCTTTCGCCGCCAGAGTCCGTGGCAAAGCAGAGACATGCGCATTCGCCATCGCCGCAAGATGCCAATGTGGACGAGACAACGTGGTGAACTACACAGACGAGTCCATTCGGGATGTGCTGCTCACAGGCATAGCGGATATGGACATTCGTCGTCGCGAGGCTTTGGGGGTCGAAGGGCCCCAACTACCGACAGTGAATGACGTCATCGGTTTTGTCGAGGGAAGAGAAATGGCCAGGAATGCCCTTCCCTCTACCATGAACTCGGCCATTTCATCGTTAAAGCGGGCAACCTCTCAGAGGCAGGAAGGTACACAAGGACCCGCCACTGCTAAGAACCATCCACCAACGCCTGCAGAGAGAACGAAAAGAGCTGCATGTCCGGACTGTCGGCAAACCTCCTTCCTGTTCTCCGATACGTCCCGTGGGTGGAACAAGAAGGCGCACGAACGATGCAAGGCGTGTTACTTCACCCAGCGCCGGACACGCCGTGACGAAAGACGCAACTCAGCGCAACCAGCAAGCGCCAACTCGGTTAAGGTTAAGCACGAACCTTTCTCCCAGATTTCTGCTATTACCACTCGTCGCAGCAATCGCGTCTCTCGCCAGCTCGGAACTCCCGAACAGTCAGCTCAAGTGGTTGTCCTCCAACACCATATCTTCACTGCCGGCGAATGGCGCCGCACCCGCTTCACGAAACACCCTACCGTCAGGCTACGCCTCAGTATCGACAAAAAGGCCCTCAGAGCACGCCGCCTGCGCCCGTCACAAGTCTTCACCGATGTCGATGGTGTTACGGACAGTGGGGCGCAATCAGATGTTTGGTCACTCAACCAATTTTTAGGAAGTGGATTCTCCTGCGAAGACCTTCATCCAGTCTCCCTGAGTCTGCAGGCCGCCAAAAAGTCAAAAATCAGCACCGAGGGGACTTTCTACGGTGTAATTAGAGAGAACTGCAACTCGAGAAATGCCAGTGGTCGCTGGCAGTTTTAACTCAAAGGTTGGTCTACTGTGTTTTGGCTCCGCGACTAATATTTTTCATAAATTAATTTCGCGATAAATATTGATGCACCGCATCTGAATACCAAAAAATATAGTTCTTCTGTTGTTCTACTAATTATATGGATGACATGCATTACGATGGAACGTTCTATAATAGCAATTTAATGCAAATTACTCTCCTCGAGTAGCAAAGCTTAATATATTTTTTACATGTATATTGTGGCATGTAAAATTTGGGCGATGTTCACACTGTTTTCTAAGACAGTACTGCTGCGTCTGGCAAACGCTTGTCAAAATACAATAAGCAATGCCTTGGAAAAACGAAGAATAAAGAATGCCGAAATCGGCTTGTTGCTGCGACAATGTAGGTTATAATTGTGGAGGCGACGTGCCGCGGCGGGGAGTGGTGGGCGGGGAGATTGAATCAAAACATTGCCACTTCACGCGTCGACTCATTGCACTTCTAGGCTTTCTATCTGATTGATACACAATAATAACAGGAAAATATGACTGCCTAGGTATAGATAACTTCTAAACATTCGTTATTGACTATATAATATCATAGAGTAGCATTTACCTCGCCTCCTCAACTATAACCTACTTGGTTATTTGGTTATATACAATGTTTTACAGAATCAGGCTTCTATACAATATACATATAGAAGAAAATCGTTCTTAATATTATACTTGTGTGTTTTAAGTGCAGTGGAATAAGCCCATATTTTTCTTTCAAGTTGACCAACTTTTCACCAAATTGTGAGTTAAAACTACCAGCGACCACTGGCATTTCGGAGTTGCAGTTCTCTCTAATTGAAGGACGCAACCCTAACGGAAATGGTATAGCATGCCATGCCATGATCTACGCCACCAAAGATGTTCACAGTCTCTTCCTGTCCCATGAATCCCTTCTCGCACTCGGAATTCTGCCGTTGGACTTCCCGACTATTGGTGGCGCCAACAAGAAGTGTGGCGAAGCCGAAAGCGCCTCAACTACTGCTATCAGAGAATCGAATGCGGGATGTAGCATGGGCACCAACAACGACATAGACTGCGGCTGCCCCAAGCGCCTAGACCCGCCAACACGTCCACCCTCACTCCCGTTCCCCTGCCAACCGGATAATAATGAGAAAATGCGAGAGTGGCTCTTGAACCGTTATGCGCCTTCAACGTTCAACACATGCCCGCACCGGCCCCTGCCTACCATGGACGGCCCTCCCGTGGAGATACACCTGGATGAGGCTGCGACCCCACGTGCCTGCCACACTGCTGCGCCGATACCATTGCACTGGCAGGACAAGGTGCACCAGGACCTGCTACGCGACGAAGCTTTGGGCGTCATCGAGCGCGTCCCCTATGGCGAACCGGCGACCTGGTGCCACCAGATGTTGGTTACCCGAAAGCACGATGGTACCCCACAGATGACTGTTGACTTGTCCCCGCTGAATCGACACTGTCAACGGGAACCCTTTGCCACAGAATCGCCATTTCACTTCGCTCGTCGGATCCCAGGCAGCTCGTGGAAGACGGTCACAGATGCGTGGAATGGATACCATTCCGCCCCTCTCCGTGTGTCAGACCGCCGCTTGACAACTTTTATTACACCGTTTGGCAGGTGGCGATACTGCCAGGCACCCCAAGGTTTTCTCTCCTCCGGCGATGGCTACAACCGTCGTTTCGACGCAATCCTGTCCGACTTCGAGCGCAAGGAGAGATGCGTCGACGATACCGCTCATCACGACGAGGACTTGGAGACCCATTGGTGGCGCACCATGGAGTTTCTTGAGACTGTTGGTAAATCAGGGATTGTATTGAACCCCGACAAGTTCCAGTTTGCGATGAGGGAAGTAAAGTTTGCCGGTTTCCGCATTACCGACTC
Source organism: Chionoecetes opilio (assembly GCA_016584305.1). Lineage (NCBI taxonomy): Eukaryota > Metazoa > Arthropoda > Malacostraca > Decapoda > Majidae > Chionoecetes > Chionoecetes opilio. The sequence continues at coordinate 111,785 of JACEEZ010006543.1, forward strand.
TTCCATCGAACCCCTGCCCAAGTTTTTTGATGCTATTAGGGACTTTCCAACACCTACGTCCACAACGCACATTCACAGCTGGTTCGGCCTAGTGAACCAGGTAAGCAAATATGCTCAGCTGAGGGATATCATGGCCCGCGGGTTATCCGCGGGTTGCATGCTGTCCTGACTGCCGTGTGGCATTCGGGTACCATTCCTCCTGACTGGAAAAGGGGATGGTCGTCTCTATCTGCAGGGATTGGGAAAGGGGACCGTCAGGATTGCAACAATTACCGCGGTATTACACTACTCAACGTGCCAGGCAAGGTGCTTACCCATTCATTGTTGACACGGATCCGCAGTCATCTTCTGAAGCATCAGACCTCAGCAGTCTGGGTTCACGCCTGGTGAGTCAACAACGGACCGTATTCTAGTGCTTCGTGTCCTGGTGGAACGCCGACGTGAGTTTCAACAGGGGATGCTTGCAGCCTATGTTGATCTCAAGAAGACGTTTGACTCAGTGCATCGTGAGTCACTCTGGAATCTTCTGCGATTTCGCGGGATTTCTGCAAGGACTATATATTGGTTTGTTGACTGGTCTGTACTCTAGGACTAAGAGTGCTGTGAAGTGTGGGGAAGGTGTATCCAGCTTCCAGTGAGGCAAGGGTGCATCCTTGCCCCATCACTTTTCAACACTTGTATGGACTGGGTATTGGGCAGAGTTGTAGATCAAAGTGTTTGTGGAGCATTCCTCGGCAACACCAAGATCACTGATCTTGTGTTTGCCGATGATGCAGTAATCTTTGTGAGTCGATGAAGGTCATTGTGATGGCTCTCGAGGCGCTGCACGAGGAGGCAAAGCCTTTGGGACTTGAGGTCTCCTGGCTTAAGACTAATGTCCATGTGTTTGGAGGCTTACTAGATGAAACAGTACAGTCTGTACCTGCGTACGGCGAGGACATTGAGATCTTGGAAAGTTTACATACCTCGGTAGCGCAGTCCATAATGACGGCGTCACGTTAAGAAGTCTTACGGCGGATTGGCATAGCCCACGGTATTATGGACTCGCTCAGCAGAAGTATTTGGCGTTGCCGGTACTTGTGCAGGAGGACAAAGATCCAGATCTTCATGTCGCTTGTGATCTCTGTCTTACTCTATGGTTGTGAGACATGGACACTAAATAGCAACTTGAAGAGACGAATCGATGCCTTTGGTAATAAATGTCTTCGCAGAATCATGGGGTATCGCTGGGATGATTACATGTCAAATCAGCGATTGCACCGTGAGACTGAATCGAGGCCTATTACCTGCATAGTCTGTGAGCGCCAACTTCGGCTATATGGGCATGTGGCACGCTGCCCTGAAACCGATCCTTCCCATCGGGTTGTATCTGTAAGAGACAATCCGGCGTGGAGGAGGCCAAGGGGGCGCCAACAAGGCTCGTGGCTGGGAAAAGTTGATGTTTCTTGTCGAGAGTTGCTTGGTATGGGAAAGGAGCCTGCATGGGGACTCGAGCATGGTGACCCCGGGAGTGGCGTCGTAGGGTGGGTGAGGCGACGTGCACCCCGGTGTATGCCCCCAATGATTGATTGATTGATATCTCGTACCCCCAGGTGTAAGGTTTCGTACCCCGTGGTGGTACAGGTACCCCAGGTTAAGAATCACTGTTCTAGAGAGTTTGTTGACCGTGGAAGGTCTTGTTTGATTATCTCTAATGTGTTCCCCATACTGAGTTCAAATGCTGGCCTTCGTCGTCTTCCACGCTGTACAACACCAATCCATGTCGCTTCAAAGTAGCCAAGAAACTCAGAGCTTCATCAGTTTCATCATCTAGTAATGAGACAAACTCATTGAAGCTTTCAATAACGTCACTGACTAGTACAAATGCTAAAACTTGAATAGACTTGATTATAAGAGCATTTGTTGGATCATTATACCAAGTCTGTAGGCCTAAGCCCTGTATGTTTCCACAAGCACTGCCCGAAATGGAAAAAGCATCCATAAATGTTTGTGTTTCGGAAACATGCTGTGATGCTTTAAGAGCTGCTCTTTAGTCGAGGGTGACTGAAACAGGATTGAGATCTGGTCTCACTTGCTTGAGGGTGCTGAAAAACAAGTCATAAGTTGCTTGGTTCCTGGAGATGGAGTATACTAAGGGAATTGTATGGCTCTCATCCAGCATAACATGCACTGTATAATTATAACTGAAAACTTAATGGTACACAGTCAAAAGTTCCATCACACAACTAGTGGTCTTTGAAAGCTGGCAGCTGTAAGTTACGAGGCGTCGACAGAATTGGAGAGAACTGAAACTCGAGAAATGCCAGTGGTCGCTGGCAGTTTTAACTCAAAGGTTGGTCTACTGTGTTTTCCCTCCGCGACTAATATTTTTCATAAATCAATTTCGCGATAAATATTGATGCACCGCATCTGAATACTAAAAAAGAACGTTCTTCTGTTGTTCTAGTAAGTGTATGCATGACATGCATTACGATTGAACGTTCTAAGATAGCAATTTAATGCAAATTACTCGCCTCGAGTAGCAAAGCTTAATATATTTTTTACATGTATATTGTGGCATGTAAAATTTGGGCGATGTTCACACTGTTTTCTAAGACAGTACTGCTGCGTCTGGCAAACGCTTGTCAAAATACAATAAGCAATGCCTTGGAAAAACGAAGAATAAAGAATGCCGAAATCGGCTTGTTGCTGCGACAATGTAGGTTATAATTGTGGAGGCGACACGCCGCGGCGGGGAGTGGTGGCGGGGAGATTGTGGCGGGGAGATTGAATCAAAACATTGCTACTTCACGCGTCGACTCATTGCACTTCCAGGCTTTCTATCTGATTGATACACAATAATAACAGGAACATATGACTGCCTAGGTATAGATAACTTCTAAACATACGTTATTGACTGTATAATATCATAGAGTAACATTTACCTCGCCTCCTCAACTATAACCTACTTGGTTATTTGGTTAAATACATGTTTTACAGAATCAGGCTTCTATACAATATACATATAGAAGAAAATCGTTCTTAAAATTATACTTTTGTGTTTTAAGTGCAGTGGAATAAGCCCATATTTTTCTTTCAAGTTGACCAACTTTTCACCAAATTGTGAGTTAAAACTGCCAGCGACCACTGGCATTTCGGAGTTGCAGTTCTCTCTAATTAGCAGGTTGTCACTTGCATGAACGACAAAGTCTTCTCTTATTGTTTTTAGTAACTCGTCTGTTAAAACGTCCCAGTCTGGTGCCATGCGTTGTTTGCGCACCATTCTTGCTAGTGTTTCTTTCTTAGGAAGGGCACCAGCAGCATCAAGTGGGTACTCACTGGTGCAGTTTTGTATGATAGTAGACGTCATTTCCTCTGAATGTCTGGCTCTTTCTTTAATTTTCTGTACTGTTTTCAAGGACAGGTTGCGTCCGGCATTAGGTGGATGTGAGTGATTACTCGCTTCAAGATCTATAGACTTTTATATGATAGTATGTCTATTATTCTTGACTCGCTTCTCCTTAAATAATGTCGTCTTCTGTTTTTAATCGGCCTCCACAGCTTCCTTTGCGTTCACATCACCAATGTGTTACATTGTCTTTTCGTTTATCAGTGATGTAGGTGTAACCATCTAGCAAAATCTTTTTTCTTCAAAATCTTTCTTCCTTCTCTTGTCGTTGGTATAAATTCCATGATCTTAAAAGAAAGAAAAAATATAAAGGAGAATTATAACAATGTACATAAACGTATATATAAATGCAGAATAGATTGAAACAAGATACTGAAAAAATATCGGCTTACCTTTACAAGTTCTGAAAAACGACTGCATCGCGTCTAGGCTAGCTGGCTAACGTTGGTTTGATTTGGTGTGTGGCCAAAAAGTTCAAACAAGCAACCGACCATTAATTAAAGTGAAATCGGAGAAATTAAACTGATTGTTTCCGAATAATGCGGACTGTTTCTTAGTATTAAGAGAACGTTAACGGGGATGGGTCTGCGACGCGTAGCCTACTGGTACTACTTGACAAGTCCTGTTCCTGTACTGACCCCTGACCGTGTGCACTTTTCAGTGCGAGACACGAACCATCAAGTTATATTTTTTTGGGGGAAATGACTAAGGGTACTTTCTGTTCTGTACAAAATTTCGTTCTTTTCATTACCAAATTTTAATCCAATACCAAATCATGTGATTCATTACCAGATGGATTTTTCATTACCAAATTTACCTTAATTTGGTAATGAAAAATACCAAATGGCAACCCTGCGCAGGCCGTGGCGTCTCCCTCCGCCTTGGCGCCAACTCCGGAAAACATATCGTATACAGTATGGGAATGGAGCCTGCATGGGGACTCGCGCGTGGTGACTAGGGGCCATATTCAAGAATTTTTCTCCACCCGGTGTATCGGTTTTTGGTATACAAGAATCAAAATACGACGCAACGCGTCGAGCTCAGGGTGGAGTTTTGAGTCAGCTGATTGGCGACAACTTGCACATCCCACCTCCACCCCGCTCTCCACTTATTCCATCGTATTTCTTCCCAGACCATTACAGGAGAGTTTTCAACACAACCGAGAGTGACAGCCATACACTGTGAATGCACATGTGTCATCATTAAGGTAAAATCTGGTCCAGGAGGCCTTATATAGGTGTGTGAACTTGTGAGGAAGCCAGGCGGCGGCGGGAGAATGGAAAACCCTGCGCAGGCCGTGGCGTCTCCCTCCGCCTTGGCGCCAACTCCGGAAAACATATCGTATACAGTATGGGAATGGAGCCTGCATGGGGACTCGCGCGTGGTGACTAGTGCCATATTCAGAATTTTTCTCACCCGTGTAATCGGTTTTTGGTATACAAGATCAAAATACACGCAACGCGTCGAGCTCAGGGTGGAGTTTGAGTCAGCTGATTGGCGACAACTTGCACATCCCACCTCCACCCCGCTCTCCACTTATTCCATCGTATTTCTTCCCAGACCATTACAGGAGAGTTTCAACACAACCGAGAGTGACGCCATACACTGTGAATGCACATGTGTCATCATTAAGTAAAATCTGGTCCAGGAGGCCTTATATAGGTGTGTGAACTTGTGAGGAAGCCAGCGGCGCGTGGAGAATGGAGGTGGCCATTGTGTGGAGCAGTGGTGGCGGGCCGTTCAAATGTACTCGCACGCATCACTCAGGCCAATTTTTTCTGCACCAACGCCTCAGACAAGTGGCGAACACTAACTTAGCTATATTTTAATGTCAGAAATGATAAATTTCACTAGTAAATGTATTAGATATGTATAAACAGTCAAAATACTGATGCCGCTTTGGGCTCGGTTGTGTTGTACACCTGTCAAATATCCCCAGTCGGGGCAGTTCTGTAGATAAGACCAGTGAGGTACGACGGTGGAAAATCTCCACCGGCCGGGATTTGACGAGCATTCTTGAATATAGCCCTAGAATAATACCTTTGTAAGAGAGTAGTGACAACTCGATTTATGGGCGCCATCTTTCTGCCAGGGCCTCTCCGTTCACTCTAGACCAGCGGAAGTTCTTAGGGCATGACCCCGCAGTATATCATGTTATACATGTATAAATGATATACTGTTATCTTTGGAAATGTTTGTTTTATAAGATTACCACATAAAACACAGTAAAACACATTAAATAAATGCCATTATGAGACTGAAGAAATATGCATGAACTTAAAATTCACTTAAACTCGTCACCATTTAAAATATTGTGAGACAACTTATAACCTCGGGCATATCAATAGAAGCAGAATTTTATTACCTTTCATTGATATATTTCGTTTTCTCATAAATGAACTAGCACCATGCATAAATTAGCGTTAACTAAATAAATCGCCGCGCCGCTCATCCTATGCTCTCTCTCTCTCTCTCTCTCTCTCTCTCTCTCTCTCTCTCTCTCCTCTCTCTCTCTCTCTCTCTCTCTCTCTCTCTCTCTCTCTCTCTCTCTCTCTCTCTCTCTCTCTCTCTATATATATATATATATATATATATATATATATCATATGTATATATATATAAGGCGTATTTTGTCCATGCCCTTGGAAGTAAAATTTTACTTATTTAAGCTCCGCCCACTTATTTTTTACTCTTTTGCGTGCATAGAAAACTGAGCAGATACACTCCGGCAGCGATATTTTACTCTTTTCTTGTAAAGTTTTACAGTCGTGGGTGTGAGTGGTGGTTTCAAGAGCCTGGCCAATCAGATCGCGCGCATGAGAAAATCTTATCAAAACTCCTCCCGTAAATGTTTCTCTTTTCCTTTAATTCTCATCCAATTCAACATTCATTACATGCGCAGGACATGCAAAGGATACTGTATTTAATTAAGAGTAGGTAAGGAGTAGTAAGGAGTAGAGTAGGTGACTCTTAACAGGTAAGAAGTCACAAATATTAAAATTCTCCAGCGACGTCTGGGAACAAATTTCCCAATCCCTCGAATTTTTCAATGTGTCCGAATCTTCGTTGATGCTTGCTGGCTTAGCACCAAAACTGGTGTATTATTGCTATAGTATAGTCAAATACTTCAATATATTCATGAGTGATATTACATTTGCAATAGAAATGTATAAATTTGGTATATATGTTATATCACACAAAAAGAAAGCCTTTTAGAGAACCTATCGCAGGGCACGAATACGAACATTTCATCAGTCTGATTCAGCTAAAACACGGTAGGAAGGTCTCTGTGTGTAACCCACGGGCCACCACACACCCACCACCACCCAGGCACCCACCCGCCCACCCACCACCCACCACCCGCCCACCACACACCCACCACACACCCACCCACCACACGCCCATCACACATCCGCCCACCACACACCACACCCACCCACACGCCCATCACCCATCCGCCCACCACACACCCACCCACCACACGCCCATCATACATCCGCCCACCACACACCCACACCCACCACACACGCCCATCACACATCCGCCCACCACACACCCACCCACCACACGCCCATCACCCATCCGCCCACCACACACCCACCCACCACACGCCCATCAACATCCGCCCACCACACACCCACCCACAACACGTCCATCACATACCCGCCACCACCACACACCCGCCCATGGATGTTAAACGGGGGAGATGCACTGGAGGATGAATCACAACCAGCATTCATCTAGGTTTAGGCAAAGAATAATTGGTGAAACGTAGATGTAGGTACACGTAGCCTACATACGTACAGGTCCATGAAAGCATTAAACATCCTCGACGCACATCGTGAAATGGCTGTGTAGCAAATAGATATTCAAATAACAGTTTCATAGCGCCCTAAACATTTCAGTTTAATATCAAGTCCATCTATAGAGTTAGAAAACAATGCTAGGCCATTCTAAGAGCTCAAAACAATTAGATATCGATGTGTAATACAGACAATCGCGCTACTACTCTTTGCTGTGCCTTCAATAATGTCAACCTTAACGATTTTCCTTGAGCCCTCTGTAAGAGGTAATGAAGTGTACGACACTTTTACTCTCGGCAACATCAAGAAAGAGCTTTGGCAGCGCTACAATCGTATTTTGTGATGGCAAGCAGGGGCGGAGCTTAAATAAGTATAATTTTACTCCGGAAGGACACTACAAAATACGCTACTATATATATAATATATATATATATATATATATATATATATATATATATATATATATATATATATATTATATATATAAATGCATATATATATATATATATATATATATATATATATATATATATATATATATATATATATATTATAATATATATATATATATATATATATATATATATATATAAATATATATATATATAATATATATCGATAAAGAAGTCGAGCGATCTACTCAAGTTCCCATTAACAACGGCTTCAGTGAAAGAGACATCAACCGTCAGACCAAGAAAATTATGGAGAGCTGGTGCAATGCTAACGCCACAGAAAAGCGCCAAGACATAACTATTTTTTACTGGGCTTTCTTCTCCACCGCTTACAAGGAAGAAAAAAGAATAATATCACAAATCAAGCAACCTCCTTCTCCGAAACAGCCCAAGCCAGACAAAAGAGACAATCCAGAAGTCCCATGTCGTTTAGAGGATCACGTGCAAACGAGGAAACTGTGAAGTCCTCCCTTCCTCCTGCATCGGCATGACGACAACGAAGCTGTCTCGACGTCTTACTTGCCACTTAACTTCAGGAGCCCCAAAAAGTCACCTACTAGAGAAACACGGCATCACCATTACAAAAGGATTTTTAGAAGAAAATACAGAAATGGTCGACATGTGCGCAAAGGTACGGCGACTTCTAATTTTAGAAGCACTGTACATAAAAAATATCAATCCCAAGCTTAACGAAACTCTTCAAATCGCACTCCATCACGCACTCCGGTAAGAAGGATCATGAATATCTAGAATGTGGCAAAAAGTTCTCCATGCGACAGAACATGAGAACGCACTTACTCACGCACTCCGACAAGACTTTTAAGTGCCAGGAATGCGGGAAGAAATTCGTCGACGAGGCAGCGCTGAGTAAACATTCCGAAAGCCACAAGGACGAGAGGAACTTTGAGTGCCGGGACTGTGGGCGGAAGTTCGTGTCTTGGGCCAATTTAAACAACCATTCGCGTGCACACTCCGGGTCCGCTAAGTACAGTTGTGAGGTGTGCGGGAAGCGGTTTAAGAGGAAGGTTGATGTGGGTGTGCACGCTAAGACACTGTGTAGGGGAGGGCAGGGTGTAGAGGGTATAGATGTGTAGTGGGGGGGTTGTAGGGGGCAGAGTAGTAGTTGTAATACACTGTGGAGGGGTGTGAAGCAGCAGGGGTGTGTTGGGGGCAGCAGGGATGTGTAGGGGGGTGTGTGTAGGGTAGCAGCTGTAGTACACTGTGGAGGGGTGTGGGGCAGCAGGGATGTGTAGGGGGGGTGTAGCAGCTGTAGTACACTGTGGAGGTGTGTGTTGAGGGCAGCAGGGATGTGTAGGGGGGGTGTAGCAGCTGTAGTACACTGTGGAGGGTGTGAGGCAGCAGGGATGTGTAGGGGGGGTGTAGCAGCTGTAGTACATTGTGGAGGGGTGTGTAGGGGCAGCAGGGATGTGTAGGGGGGGTGTAGCAGCTGTAGTACACTGTGGAGGGGTGTGTAGGGGGCAGCAGGGATGTGTAGGGGGGGTGTAGCAGCTGTAGTACACTGTGGAGGGGTGTGAGGCGGCAGGGATGTGTAGGGGGGGTGTAGCAGCTGTAGTACATTGTGGAGGGGTGTGTAGGGGGCAGCAGGGATGTGTAGGGGGGGTGTAGCAGCTGTAGTACACTGTGGAGGGGTGTGGGGCAGCAGGGATGTGTAGCAGCTGTAGTACACACTGGAGGGATCTCGGTTAATGTTTACAGGAACTACCTCGTGTAGGTCTCACGGTCTCTCGTAGATTCCTTATTTTCTTATGTTTCTTATGTTTTAACGGACAAGTACACGACCTATACAAGCTCTCCCAAGCATGAGAAGAAAGAGGGTAGCCCTGGGATGTCTAGATGGTAGACATCCAAGCCACAGAGACGCAAAGCAGGGAGGAGCAAAAGTCATCCACCAATGAGCGTCGCCCGCTCACACGCGAGGCCGCCAGACTTCTCCTTAAGTAGCGGCTCACATTGCACCCACATCATGATCACCTCTACATTTGAAGAGAAAACATCTCTCCACGCTGCTGAAGAAGGGTCCCTGACCCGAAATCGCGATACAGCAAAATGACCAGCTACGGCGAAGTCATAAACTTGATCACTAAAGAGAATAAGACACTCTTAAAGTAATCGTCCAGACCCATTTTTTTGGGCCTAATTATGTTGAATGTACATTCAAAACACCTAATCCACCAAAAATAATTGATTTCCAGGCCTTATTTCCGTAAAAAACCGATTTTTTGTAAAAAACGCGCGAATTTTTTCTCTCCCCCAACAGGGCTACGAAAATTTTAAATGACGGCACGCAGGAACTCCAATGTAAACTACAGTCTTCTCCCTGTGTAAATAGTAGTTAGTAGTAGTAGTAGTATATAGTGTGGTGGTATAGTGGTGGTAATAGTGTAATATTAGTAGTGGGGAAAGTAGCAGAGTAGTAGTAGTAGTATAGTATGGTGGTAGTGGTGTGATAGTGGTAATGTATATATACTAGTAGTGTAGTGTATAAATTAGTTGCTTAGAGTAGTAGTAGTAGTAAGTATGGTGGTATAGTGGTAATAGTAGTATAGTGTAGTAGTAGTGTAGTAAATAGTAATAGTAGAAAGTGTGCTTAGTGTAGAAAGTTAGTAGTAGAAGCCACCCAGCCACACCACCGCCTTGCACATAGCGTAGTATTGACGGTATTATTACGTGTTATATGACAGACATATACAGTATGGTTATATAACTAAGTGAAGGATTACTGCTAGAAGAGACAAGGTATTACGTTGTGAGAGACAGTGAGATGAAAGAAAATAACAAAGGTGAGATTTTGTGTGTGTGTGTGTGTGTGTGTGTGTGTGGGGTTTGGCAACTCTAACCACACTGTCTCTCTTTTTTCCCTTCTTCCTTCTCTTTTCTCTCTCTCTCCCCCTCCTCTCTTTTCCTCTCTCTCTCTCTCTCCCCTCTCTCTCTCTCCTCTCTTCTCTCTCTCTCCTCTCTCTCCTCTCTCTCTCTCTCTCTCCCCTTTCCCTTTCTTCTTCCTCCTCTCTCTCTCTTCCTCCCTTCTTCCTCCTCTCTCTCTTTTCCTTCCTCT